>NMRB01003041.1:0-24425 GCA_002633025.1 Notospermus geniculatus
TTATTTTGTTGAATAGCGCCCCCTGGTGAACAGATCTGGCATTAACTTTCCTTTGAATTGATGTAGAAAATATCAACCTATCTATACCAACACGTTTTGTCTGCCTATTTACAATAGGGGCTGAGATATTGCGATATTTCATTTTAGGCAAAGCGCCCCCTGGTGCGCTTAATAGAGGTCAAATTGCGCTCATTTTTTGTTTCTGAGGAGAGTTCACAAGAAATTTGGAGTCTCTAGCTATTACGGTTACAAAACGTCGGGCATAAGTTGGACAGAAGGACTGCTTGACTGCAGGACTGACACATGACGCCACTCAACAGTTATTTGACTAGCTCAGCTGACCTTTGGTCAGCTGAGCTAAAAAGGATAACCCAGAATTCCCAGGGTAATAATGAGGTGTACCCAGGACGACATTAACCGATTCAGCGTTAGTCATCGGGGAAGTATCCAAGCATACCTTTCGCCAAAATGGCCCTTTAAACCTCAGCAGATTTGCATTCTGACCCTTCTGCATATTTACGGCAAATTTTGTTGAATTCCGACAAGTTGATCTTATGATACAAAGGGACTGAATTAATGAGAACCCTACGGACGATGCATGAGAGCGCAGTGTCACCTGTGTACATTTGAATAGGCTCACGTACATTTGCACATGGAACACTAATTGTGCTGAAAATAACTCTGTTACCGGTATATTCAGAAATGGAATACAAAGCATCGAATTGACAGGTTCATGTACCTCTTTACCACAAGAAAAGTAGAAGCTCCTGCTACTACGTAAAGCCAAAATTCAGGCAGTGAGAGACATCTGGTGGCAACACATGAAGTGTATCCCTCAGTAAGTTCATCGTTCGCAGTTAACCTTTATGTTTGATTCCTTTATGGTCATGCAGTACTTTACTACAGGTGCGTTTCGCTAGCAGCCATCTTGCCCAAATCAGGTCATCATCATCTCTAAGCAATTTTAGTTACAAGAGGTGAAACCCAAATGTAGAACTAACAGAATCAGAAAAGGATACGGGTCCAACAAAGAGAATCAGCACAAACTCTAGACGAATCCACCGTAAAGCGTGTGCACAAGTAAATCCAAGATACAAAAAAGCACAAAATTGACACACAAAATGATAATAAGCAAGAAGTCAATCTCCAGAATTCACGAATTTTCGACCCCAACCGGGGTCTTTTTCAAGTGGAACTTTACAATGGGTGTATAAAAAACAAAGACCTAAGACCTAGGACCCATAAAAACGCAGACCTCACAAGGTAAAAAACAAAGACCCATGTAAAAAACGCAGACCTCACAAGGTAAAAAACTAAGACCCAGGTAAAAAACGCAGACCTCACAAGGTCTGCGTTTTTTACATGGGTCTTTGTTTTTTACCTTGTGAGGTCAGCGTTTTTTACTGGGTCCTAGGTCTTAGGTGTTAGGTCTTTTTTTTTAGACACCCATTGTGAAGTTCCACTTGAAAAAGACCCCGGTTGGGGTCGAAAATTCGTGAATTCTGGAGATTGTATTATCATTTTGTGTGTCAATTTTGTGCTTTTCTGTATCTTAGTTACAAGAGGCTTTCCATTCAGGTTGGTGTTTATCTAAGAGCAGCTGGTAATACCTAGAGGCTTTAGGCTTCAGATGATGGTACACGATCAAGGCACCGTGGCCATTCTCTGACATGCAGGAAAACGTCTCAAAACGCCCACTAATGCGCTGTGATCGATTGAATCTCTGGTTTGGTAATGGCCCACAAATTGGAATCTTGTAGAGTATAGCTATTACCTTTCCTGTTGTATGACTGAAACCCAATAGAAATATATCATTTGATTGATCCCATACACCCAGTCTGTTGTTCTGAATAAACCTTTTCGATTCTGCTCCTATAAGAAAGGGATACTTCTCCTTGTAGCCAGATTTTTTAGTGAAAACATAAAAAGGTTTGCGAGTGGCGAACCAGGGCACTGAGATCAATCCCTCTGTCAGGAGCAGGTATCTCCCTCCTCGGCTGGAGTCTAACAATGTTTGATTCACCAACAAGTATCGCTTGAGACGCCGTTCAAACAAAGTATCAAAAACGTATAAACGTGCCGATATGCCACTTGGGTGATTTGCCAGTAGAGCAAATGCCTTATTGGGCCCAGTTCGGTTCGTTCCAAGAATTAATCGTTGATATCGTTTCGGCTGATCGGCAGGTAGCTCAATAGTTGCTATCATCTTTCCTCGAATGTCGAAAGCAGCCCACGAGGAGATTATTCCAGTCGTGCTAGAGTAGTTACTAAATTTCGCAACAATCACGTCGCCACTTAGGCTGGGATAATCAAACTTGCCCTTCACTAAAAACTCGGAACGGCGTTTGCATTTTAATTCTCCGTGAAATATCAGTTCGACTCCACGCACCACAGAAAGACGAACAAATTTGGAGATGATTATGAAAATATCTCCCAAACAACACAAACCCCATTCTCTCGTGAAGATAAAATCCCCCTGACGCGGCAATCTGATCGAGCAGGATCTTGTATACACGTATTTCCTGTTTTCTACAGTAGAAAGCAAAAGATGCAGGCTGCATAAATTCATGTTTGCGAGATCATCTCGCCGACTTGATATAGAGGTTCTTCGCTGACGTCACAAAGGTCACGTGACTACAAAGAATCGGTCATGTTGCCGTCATGTGACCGACGACGACGTCAAACCTGTCACGTCATGACATTTTGACGTCAGGATGTCTGTGTTGACGCTGTGTTAATTTTTCACACCGTGACGTCGTTTGACATTTTGACAGCCAATATGGCGGCATCGTGTCGTCAGGGAAATGTGACGTCACGTGAAGAAACTCTGTACGCGCTGGTGTGGAAGGAATGGGAGTCCTGTTACAGGCCTAGTTCATTCAAGATCCTCATGGCGTCCGAGTTTCAGCAGATTTCTCCACAATGGCTGGATCGAATTTAAAAACCATAAATCAATTGACTTGTCTTTCTTGTGGGTATCTTTCACTGTCTTCATTTTCTCGTAAGGCGGACATAACGAACCTCCTTCTTAAAAACTCATTTCATTTCGCCACGATGTTCAGTGTAGTTTACATAAAGGCGATGCATTGCATATTTCAAAATGGCCGCCATTTCGACCGTGAATACAAACTGCGCCGGATTTCTGAAAGCACTTCTCAATGTCACATTTTTCTGGGCAAATGAAAACATGATTACTCCTATCCTGCAAAAGAAGACAAGTCGATGGAACTCCGTGACGAATTTGACCCAACCGTTGTGGAGAAATCGAGGCTACCGAATGCCGTGTTAGGGTCTGGAATAAAGAGTAGGACTGCAAGTCATACATGGATACCAATAGCGAGGTTGATATTTGTATAGCCTATTATCAAAGCAATAATTGTCACTTATTGCAGTTTTTAAAAATTGATCAGGAAACTACATGGGGGCCAAGAAAAAAAATGACTTACTATTTTCCTGTAGCATGTGCTGTTATCGGAAATAAACAACCTGTAAACACATGTTCACCGGAGACGTCCTTCAATATTTTCTGTCTATTTCCGTGCATATTCTGCGATTTTTCTTTCTACCCTGTTATCTGTAGTTCAGTTTAGGTCAGATACGAAAGTAAGCAATAGGCCTACCTACATACCTGCAAGGTATATGAAGACAAATGAACTCTACAGCATAGCCAAACACTACAGCATAGCCAATGTAAAATAGTCCGAAAAATGTCCTAAAAGAAAAGTTACCGAATTTGAGTCCGAATACGGAAACTGATGACGTCCGTATTCGGATGTTTGAGGTGAATTGGAAGTGGCTGGCTTCCCCCGAACACCGAGAATTACTACCAAACGCAAATACAAACGCCGTATCCTGAAGCTCTCTGTAGGCTATTCGCAGCATAAGTCACATGTTTCGTTAAGCCTTTCCAACAAAAATGGCGGTCTAAGAGTTTTCATCGTCATGACCATATTATATGACGTCAACGAATTCATAGCATACAGTAGCCGCTGGCACGCTAAGCAGGTCAAACGGGCCATTGAGTTAAGGTAAAATATTGTCTGAGAGGATGCGTTTGGTAGTGTTATATCATGCTTGGATGAATGGCCACGACGTCATGTGGGAGAACTAGTACGCCACCATCTTTGTTTTGGAATGGTCTACAGTGCATTGTCACCTTTTTCACTCGATGTAGTTCGTTGTGAGCAATACAGGTGTCCTTGCAAGGCGACCAGTCCGAGTACGAGAAAAAGATGCCTGTCCTTCCCCTCATCATGAACGAAACAATCCGGAAATCGGCGGCGCCGAATGCTGCACACTCCAAATCCGATCGCATGAACCGAACTTTAGAATAAGGGTCCGATATGCTTTGTGGCCTGAGCATGCTGACGAATGTGGTACCATCCATCCCCCGCAAGACCATTTCTTAACTTCTCCGAGTCCGGTTTTGTTGTTCAAAGAGGGATTAGAATGTGAGAGCGTGACCATTATCGAACTTTGCATTGCAATAGCAGACTATGTCCCGGACTTGCATCCCATGGACTTTTCCTCTGGTATATCAAGTTACAACGCAAACTAGTGCTCGAAAACCAGGTGTGACAGGAATCTAAGTCCCCAGGAAAGTAAGTCCGATTTTATAGGACAATGGCCAGTCGAATATAAACATCCAATAGCTGACTGTTGTACTAACAGCTTCATTCCTTGGATTCTTATTACTTTAAAGGAACATTACCATAGCGTTTAAACGTGACCTAAGTACATTCCGCATGGTTCATTTGTAGTGATAATACAAAGTACAAGACAATTCCCCAACACACCACTGAAAAATTTGAATTTGAATAAGGTTGTTTTCTTGGAGTGGGGGCAGCCATTCTCCTGGCAGCAGACGCTTTTTTCCAGGCCTCGCAATAAATCTCGCGACATTATGACGTAGCACCGGCTCACCGCCGCGTCATGACCATAGTCACGTCACGTCGTTAGAGAAGTGGACGTGGTGGAGCGAGGTAGAAATGGCGACAAATATCGCTTGTGCAGTAACCATTTCAGTGACGAAGGCTACGAGAGGGACCTGCAGACAGAACAAATTGGAGACACAGTAAAAAAAGCTGAAATCAGATGCCATTTCTACCATTTTTTTGCACAAATCTGAGGTTAAAGGCCGATGAGTGACGTCGTGGCGTCACCGTGGCGTAAACAAGTGAGCCGGAGCTACGTCATATCGCATTACGCAATGGCTACCTCCATCGGCGCTGAACCTGAGGTACAAATTGGCCAACTAAATGTTAGCTAAAGTAAGAAAGGTGGTTCAACTGCAAAATTTGTTAGAATGAAGTTTATTGAAAGGATCGGGCTGCATTAATTCGCTAATGATAATGTCCCTTTAACACCGGTTATGGCGAAAACGAGGCAATCAAGAAGAATTCAGGTTGCGATGCAAACGCAACCACGTTCACGACCAAATAAAAGAGGTTGGTGATAAAAGCAACCATGCAACGCTGATATCAACACTAGCAAAATTCGAAAAGCAGGTTCTGTTGAAAATAGTACACGGAGTAATATTCGAAAATCAGCGGGTTCTGACGAGAACAAAACCACTGCCAAGACGAATCCAATAGAGAACATGGAAGAGCTGGGTGGGCGGCGATAACACAAGTCTTATAATATCTGTACGAGACAGTGAATCATCACGTGACGAAGCCAAGGGTTATTTCCTACGCCTCCGACCTGATTTGTAGACTGTGAAATAGTGTTTAAGGAAAGGTTGATTTATCAGGAAAATATCAGAATATCAAAATATCACCCAGTTTTATCTCGAAAAAGTTTGAAGTGCATGACTACCACATTTTTACAAAATGAGGACAGCCGAAATTCATTCACAACTGTGAAAAAATAGCGCTGAAAATGCACATCATATTCGTGTTATTTGATATAGAAAATGACCAATTTTGTCAAAAATTGTTTTTTTAGAAAATGGCAATTTTTGTTGATAACTCTGGCCTTTCATTGGATGAAACCGGCATAGCTGAGACACATGGGATGGCAGCTTTTCATCAGCAGCGGAACCTCATGCAAAATCTCACTTTTTCCGTTTTTGATATTTTTTGATAATATTAAATATCTTTGTTCACAGTTGATATTTTTTCAATTTTTTTCTTGTAAATCCCTGCTCATCATCAGGGTTCATTATCGTAAAAAAGAAGAGTGATACAGTATCACATGAAGATTTTGTCGTTTTCATGTTTTGAAATTTCTTTTCATGCTTTGACATTTTACATCAGCAGTGATAATCAGCAAAAAGTCAATCTCCAAGCCCCGTATTCATAAAACTACTTAAGTGTAAGTATGACACTTATCCTTTGTTCAACACAAAAGATAAGTACTAGTATCATACTTAGACTTAAATAGCTTTGTGAATACGGGGCCAGAATTCACAAATTTTCGACCCCAACCGGGGTCTTTTTCAAGTGGAACTTTACAATCTGAAACTCTACAAAAGACTGAGCTGAAACCCGAATGTAGAACTATCTAACCTGTGTAAACAGGATGAGGATGTGTAAACATCAGCAGTGAGATTTTTCAGTCCATTTTGCCAACAGCATGTTTGCCATTGACAGCCTTCCCCGCCCCCACATATATTTGAAAATACCTGTAAAAGTAGTAAAGGCATCAGAGAAATCCAGAAAAAAAAGATGTTGCAATACGTTTGAGCAGTGGTGTAGATGTACAGTTATTTTTATTTATATCGTTCAAATTTTTATATCTAATTTTGCCTGCTGTCCTTTACAGCCCCTCTACAGTTCCGTGACAGCTTAGCCTTGTTTCCCTGGCTTCGACAGATGGCGTTGGGGTGGGAGAGTATGAGGCCAGGTACCATATAAAAACTGGAACAGGATTTTGTTCCTGAGCGCTGAAACGCTGGCGCACCGGAACACAAACGCCCCGACGCCGCGTCTTGGAACAGGATTTTCTTGTTCTGTAGCGCCAGCTCCCGGCGCTATGTTCTTGGATGAAGCCATGCCACCAGTGCTGTGGGACAAAAACGCTCGTCGCCGCGTCTTGGAACATGATTTTCTTGTTCCGTGGCGCCAGTTTGTTGTTGACGCTCTGGGACAGAATCGCCCGTCGCCGCGTCCTGGAACAAGATTTTCTTGTTCCGTGACGCCATTTGGGCTATTAAGTAAAGTAATCATGCGCCAAGGTCAGATGGGACTCTAAAGGAGTTCTTAATGAAATCGCCGTGTCGATGGTTTTGGGTGGATTGTGAGCGCACCGTTGATGTTATTATTGAACTGAGTGTCATTTGCAAGTGTGTTAGGGGCAGATATTAGGATAGATATGTCATTTCGTCGATATACACGAATCTGGCTATTCTGGGCGCATTGATACAGAGGCCTACTTTTTTGTGCGATTTCAAGTGGGAGCAGAGGCAAATTTTGCGTCATTCACGTCTCGCGAGATTACTCGAGACGTACACATTAGAATTTTTTAAAAACCTCTGTAACAAAGGCTTAGTGTCCTTCCTATAGCTGTGTGAAATTTCATTAAAATAAATTATTTCCTTCGGGTAGATATTGCGTGGCGGTTCGGTCTCAAATGCACACGAAATGTACAGGCGGTGTATTACTGTACTTAGCCTATTTTGCTGTTGGCGCTCTGGGACAGAATCGTCCGTCGCCGCGTCCTGGAACAAGATTTTTACTTAGAATCCCATTCAAGGTGCCGCTTAATCCGTAAATGTATTGTTGGGGACATCACATATCGGGGGACACTACATTCTATTACATTTGGAACTGATACCCTGCTAGCATCCGTGTATGAAAATTGCGCCAAAAAATAATAGCGCTGTAAAACTGGCGCCATGGAACAAGAAAATCATGTTCCTAGACGCGGCGACGGGCGATTCTGTCCCAGAGCGCCAAAAAAATAGTAGAGCAGTAAAACTGGCGCCACGGAACAAAAACATCATGTTCCAAGACGCGGCGACGGGCGATTCTGTCCCAGAGCGCAGGAATAGCGCCGGGAGCTGGCGCTACGGAACAAGAAAATCCTGTTCCAAGACGCGGCGTCGGGGCGTTTGTGTGCCGGTGCGCCAGGGTTTCAGCGCTCAGGAAGAAAATCCTGTTCCATTGCCTACGCGGTACGCGGTAATCAAAAAGCCCGGAATTCTGGGCTTTTCTGACGTCACCAACGGTCGACGAGTCACGTGGTTTCAAGACAAGATGGCGAAGTTGTTGAACCGCATTCGATGAGAAAATGTTGGATTTTTCTTTGATTTCTAAGTATTATCACTGTCTGACATACCTTGACAACTCTTCCTCTATTATGCAATTAAGGGGTGTGCATATAATCACAGTTTTGTCAGGATTCCTTGGACATGATGACATGACAAGAGGCAACAACTCAAATATTGACGTTTTACCATATCCAGTGGGAAGCACAGCCACTTTTGTCACTTTCCAAAGCATATCGAAGGCATTTTCCCTGGAGTGGCTTCAGCCCAGTGTAATAACAACCACCATGACCACGTCTTCTGCTAATTTCTGCCAGCCCGGCTTTAGAAATCAATGAAAAATCCAAAATGTTCTCATCGAATGCAGTTCAACAACGTCGCCATCTTGTCTTGAAACCGCGTGACTCGTCGACCGTTGGTGAAACTCTGCAGGCAAAAGATAAATCAGTTTCTCTGCAACTCCAAAGGCGGAGACTGATAGCTCAAGAGGTGTACAAAATAATCACTAGAAACTGCCCACCATACCTTTTAGATTTGATAGGACCCCTTAAAGAGACGGGTCACAATTTCCGTAAGAAAAATGTTATTTTACCAAATTTTAAAGGTTCTACTTATGGAAAGAAAAGTTTTAAATATTACGGATCCCGCCTCTGGAATGACGTACCCAAGTGTATCCAGACAGCTGAAAATTTTAGATGTTTTAAACAAATGATGAATACCTGGGACAGCTAGTCATGTAAATGTGCAATGTGTAGGGCCTAGTTAATCTGTTAATACTGTATACATGTACATGTGTGGTGCCTTTACCTCTTCTTTTAACTTTCCTTTCTAGTCCTTCCTTTTTAACTCATTTACTATCTCATAAATTTTTATCTTCTTTTGTCAATTATGTGCCCCTTATTTCTTATTATCCATTTTGTCTTTCAATCTGTTATTCTTAACTTTTGTTTGATATCGGTTCAAGAGCTTCAGAGCTCATGTTTTTGTATATTATCATACCGCTGAAAATAAAGTTTATCTTATCTGACGTAAGAAAAGCCCGGAATTCCGGGCTTTTTGATTACCGCGTACCTGGCCTCATACTCTCCACCCCAACGCCATCTGTCGAGGCCAGTGGAACCAGGCTAACGACAGCTATGGATTGGAGGGGTTTTGATTTGGGAAGCAAGCATTATTTTCATCAAGGTAGAGAAATAACACTGTCCTTTACAGACAAAAGAGAAATTTTATTGGCGAAACAAGAAGAAAACAAAAGAAAACCAGCACAATGGCTCATATGAATAAAGACTAGCAAATGCTTTACCTTCAGATTTGTACAGCACTGCCGAGTGCATTTGTGTTGCAAAATTCAAGTAAAAGCATTTACTAGTCTTTAGTCATATGACCCGATGGCTCATATGAATAAAGAATAGGAAATGCTTTACCTTCAGATTTGTAGAGCATAGCCTAGTGCATTTGTATTGCAAAATTCAAGTAAAAGCATTTACTAGTCTTTATTCATATGACCCATTGTGTCTATGGATTCAAGTAAACACTACTTTTTTTTAAACACTACATTTTTTTAGATGTACATTTTTGAATGTTCCCCAACTGTCTGACGGAGTTACCTGCGATCAGACAATAGGGGACGCACACAGAAACATGTCGATCTATCTGCCAGCGTTTCCCGAACAATGAGGGGAAACACTGACATACGAAATACTGACAGTTGTTACAAACATATCGGCTCCCTCTGCTCCCCTGTGGAATTTTATAATCGTGATGTAATCATACACGACGAGATGCGCCGATGCCTATCCTCCCCTCCTAGCGGTGATTCCCTCCACAGGCCCCTGAAGCCTAGTTAGCGGGATTATCGGGTTAGTTAGCGGGAATGTCGGGTTAACCATTGTAAACAATGGGTAAGAGTAATAATCAGAATAAGACAAGGTAGGCAAGCGTCGGACCAGATTTGAACCGAGAGACACCTCCACTTCGAACCCCTCGTACGACCAGAAAACGCCGAGAAACTTAACATTTTTTGCTTACCACATCATCCATAAGACTTCAATCATTAAATCCATGCCTAATTTCAGCCATCATTTGCGCCGAATGGGTCAATGTCGTCCTGGGTATACCTTATGTTTACACAGGATCATCCTGGGTAATCCTTCTCTTTACCCAGGACGGCCCTGGGTAAACATAAGGATTCTTAACTTTACCCAGATTGGAGTTCCCGAGTGGTGTAGTGAGGTTGATATTCAGTGTAAATCAGGAAATGAAGGGTAGCCTCGAACTAGGCCAATATATGTTAAATAATTTCAGACATGTCTTAAATCGAATTAACACGTGTGTAAAATAATTAAGATATATGTTAAATAATTTCAGACATGTCTGAAATCGAATTAAGACATGTGTTAATTCAGTAATTATGACTCTTATGGAACTTCATACATGTCTGTGCCTGTGTTCAATTTCGAATCAAGGCCTAGTCGCATGTTCTATTTCGAACCAAGGTTCAGCTGGTTAGAAAACAATGTGCATTGGACCGTTTAGAGTAAACCCTAAATTCATTGTTGTCCGGTTACTAGGGGTTCGACTGACATAGGCCTACCGGTGTAATATTATTAAATGCACCCCGTTACAGAATGCCCTACGGGCATTCTATAACGGCACCCCCAAGCATTTGAGGAAGGGGTGCATTTAATAATATTACAGCCATGATAGACCAAAATGCACCCCATTACAGGATGCCCCCTGTCATTTCAAGGGCAGTCGTGCTTGTCGTTACACTTCAGAGCCCATGTTCAGTGTGTGATATAAGTCACAGGTAAGCTCAAGAGATAGGAAAATCTGTCGGCTGCCAGCTTGCCCCATTGGGCGTACGAGCTGAGGCGTGTGTACTAATGATTTCTTTCCTTTCAGATTGTTGCTTGGTGGTGTGGGTTCGAGACCCTGTGCGGGCGTTCTATCTAAATGCTATTTCATATCCATGTATTTTAGGTATAATATTGACGTTGACTCTTTATGACAATGATGAACTCTAGCATTACATGTATATACGAAACTAAGGCCGAATGGGTCAATGTCGTCCTGGGTATACCTTATGTTTACCCAGGATCACCTGGGTAATCCTTTTCTTTACCCAGGATGGCCCTGGGTAAACATAAGGATCCTTAACTTTACCCAGATTGGAGTTCCCGAGTGGTTAGTGAGGTTGATATTCAGTGTAAATCATGAAATGAAGGGCAGCCTCGAACTAGGCCTATAGCTCCTAAGTCCTTGAGAATTTACTATCGGTCCCTTTTGAAAAGTTGTAGGGATTGGTCTTTTCTCCCTATTACTACCTAGGCCTATCGCTCCTAAGTCCTTGAGAATTTACTATCGGTCCCTTTTGAAAAGTTGTAGGCATTGGTCTTGTCTCCCTATTGCAAACCGCGGAGGAGGTATAGCGGTAATTTTCAGCCCTTTTTTAGCAATGATCCTACTGCATGTTCTCTGCCGAAAGAGACGCACGTACCAAATTCCATCCTCGGAGCGATCAGCACGAAACGGCGGGAACTCCAAAGCTGGGTAAAGTTAAGGATCCTTATGTTTACCCAGGATGATCCTGGGTAAAGAAAATGATTACCCAGGATAATCCTGGGTAAACATAAGGTATACCCAGGACGACATTGACCCATTCAGCATCATTTGCATGTTAACAACACAGGCGGCATCGTTTGTGAGCGGAGAAAACGAACAATTTAGAAATCCCGCCGTCCACTCTCCCCTTGCTGGTAGTCTCGCGCAGCGTGCCGTTTTGTTCCGTAGTACTGCTATACACAGACGTCTGGCACAGAATGCCGTTTTTGCAATTACCTTCGCTAGGCATTATGGGTAAACCCGGATAATGCCTTAGCCTTCAACTGCTGTGATGCGCCTGCACAAAAGTGCAGTGAATAAATTTAGGCCTTTTTCTGCCAAAAGTTAGGCCTTTTTGGAAACAATAATAAAATATCTACCAATAAAGCTCTCAAAAACGGCCAAAAAAGGGTATTTTGAGGTTGCAGTTGTCAAAACGTACGGAACTACATCGGAAGGATAAAACCAAATTACTCAACAGGTTCTTGGTTAGCTCAACCAATCAGGACACTGCATTGAGTGGTCACGAGGGGTCAAGTGACAGAATGTAAACAAGACCATGTGCTTATCAGCTGTCACGTGCTTCTGTTGACCAATCAGATAATTAGGTCGACGAAAAAAACGTTTCGTGTACGTGCCTATGAAATTCTTCAATTCCAGTTGGCATGTATTGGAACTACGATCCTCCGCCGAGAAAGTAGGGACCTGATGGCAGTGTCACTAGGTCGAAGACTGGAGGTGGCGCTGTGTGCAGTTTGCCGTTTTTGCAGTGATGCAGTGCATTGTGGGAGTGTGAAGGGGAGAGTGGACGGCGGGATTTCTAAATTATTTGCTTTCTCCGTTCACAAACGATGCCGCCTGTGTTGGTAATATGCAAATGATGGCTGAAATTATGCATGGATGTAATGATTGGAGTCTTGTAGATGACGTGGTAAGCAAAAAATGTTCAGTTTCTCGGCGTTTTCTGGTCGTACGAGGGGTCCGAAGTGGAGCTGTATCTCGGTTCAAATCTGGTCCGACGCTTGCCTACCTTGTCTTATTATTACTCTTACCCATTATTTACAATGGTTTAACCCGATATTCCCGCTAACTAACCCGATAATCCCGCTAACTAGGCTTCAGGGGCCTGTGTTCCCTCCTGTCCTGACAAATCACAATGAGCAAGCTCGATCATGAGGCTGTGTTTTTCATGGATTCAAATACAACACGTTAAAAAGGCACAGTATTCCTTTCCCTATCCTGCGCTCAACATACCCGAGTTAAGCTGAAAGGGTAAATGTCGTCCTGGGTATATACAAAGATTACCCAGGATCTCAATCTTCACTAAAACAATACCCTGGGTGTAGTTGCGGTAGCCGACCTGGGTAATCTTTGTGTATACCCAGGACGACATTTACCCTTTCAGCCCGAGTTAAAGCTGAACTGCAGGAACAAAAACCACAGCGCCGCAGTATGGTGGTCTACAAAAGTGCGAACGCCCTTCGAAGTTTCTACAGAACATGATAGACTACCGGCCTATTTGGTGGCGCCACTGTATTCAATCTCAGGCTTTCAATCGAGACACATCAAGAGATAGTGTCGAAGTGACACAGTCTAATAGACTTAGTACGATCCGTAGAAAGCTGAGTATGAGGTTGGTCAGGGTTCTTTAGTGCTTGCGCCCAGTTGACATATATGGTACAATATATTGCAAGAACTTCGGCATCAACAAATAATACACCACTCGTCCCATCTTGACATATCAAGGCCTACGGTCACTCCGCCCTTCGAACTACGCTCCCTTCACCCTTGACATTTTCCCTCCTGAATTCCACTCGCAGCAGACTGTGCCGTTTATCACGCTCGCCCCCACTGCTGTCATCAAATATAATCCAGAAGAAAATATTTCACCCAAAAACATATTCAACGTTAAGCATACCTGTGTTCTTTATTACTTGATATCAAAATCCTTCATTTTACAGCATAATTCGTCAAAAAAACAATAATTATTTGTTAAATCGCGAAGAACATCGATAGAAAGAAGAGCCAACTTGAGAGCCAATCAGAAAAGTCCTCGCATACATTAGTAGTCCACAGTGACACTGAACTTCGACGCAGTTGAAGCCGAGTAAAACATGAATGGTATCCCTTTCCCGGTCATATTTGACACAAACAAGTCCTTCCCTGATGCAAACACGTGAATAGTATCCTTCTGATGTGAAGCTAGCGACGAAACGTTGTATTTTCCGCAAATTTCTGACTCCAAGCGACAGATCGAAGTTCTGAAGCCGCCATGTTTGCTCTGTTGATTCACCTCGCGCCCAGGTGCATCTGGTCACATACACTACGTATTTCGTGTACTTCGTTAATTGCTCAGTTCCTGGAGGCGAGGTGACAGCTCAGCGAGAGCTCTGATTGGCCGCTCATCTCCCGGCGGCAATGCGAGTGGAAATGTGGGTAGTTTCAGGCAAGGGTGGATTGAGCGAGACTAGGAGTGATAGGAACCCTTGTCAGGGCAAGATGCACTCGTCCGAGTTGCAGAAACTCCATTTGGTATCATTGCAAATATGCTGCATATAAATCTAATTTGATTTCTTTTGCCATAGTTTCGTTATTTGAATATATTTTCAAAGAAAGGCAATGTACTTGATCTGAGCAATAATACATGCATGACTCGCGCGATGTGTGGGTATTTGTAGAAAGAATATTTAAGTGATTACGGTAATTATGGCCAGAGGAATAAAATAAGAATTGTCCTCAACGTATATGTAATGATATCGGATGACGTTGATGTATGTCAAATGAGTGTTGTATTGTTTTCGAGTGCATAAATGTTTTCAACTGATGCTTGGATAACACCATAAATGTCAACAAGAAGTGAATACTATAGAATGGTGACCAACTTTGCACTCTAGTTCGGAAAGAACATAATGCCGTCGACCTGCAGACCTCATTGGACGCCATCTCTCGATGTTGCTCCATTGACAGACTAAGGGTGAATACAGTGGCGCCACCAAATAGCCTGGTAGTCTATCGTTGGAGGTGCTTTGAATGTGCCTTATGGTCATTTGCATTTCTCTTGACAACCACCGTGGCGGGGTGGTCTTTTTTCAAAGCTGGAATCTCCTGTTTTGTTCATGCAGTTCAGCTTTAAGGAAGACGTCTATTGGCAGGTTGTTGAACTACCGCTTATCAATCTCCCCTCATGTAGAGTCACTCTCGTTCCTAGTGTATTCACGTGTGCGTTGTATTGTAATCATACATTCTTCAACCCAGAGGCGAAAGTCAGAACTACGGTACTGGAGAATGACGCTATCACCGCCGGTGGCGCCGGCTGTTGTGGCAATATCGTGGCCCTTTAAGGTCAACTGGTTCAGCCAACGGAAGTGACCAACGGACGTCATTGGCCCATGTCAGCTAGGCCATTCCGATTGGTCAGAATGTGTACCAAATATAACCCATTACAAACTGCTATCTCGCCGAAGCTCAGTCCGCGAATTGAATTCGTCTTAGAACAGACATAATCGACTTTGCTGGGACCTGATTAAAACGGAAGGGGAAAATCAATTGAGACTTAAAGGGGAGGCCTTTGACTTCTGAAATCAAAACTTCAACTGACATCACGACCTGAACACAGCGTCAACACACAGATCGTGACGTCAAAATGTCATGGCGTCATATTTGACGTCGCCCAACATGGCCGATACTTTGCAGTCACGTGACCATTGTGACATCAGTGAAGAACCTCTATAGTACAAACATATGCAGGGATTCGTCTTAGTCAGTGATGAGGACGTAAACAATTCCAACTATCCATCGTTATTGGTGAAGATTTGCCCGACCAAAACACGACCGCACGTCGAGAATCATTTGGCCAATATCCTCAATAACCTGAATATATATCTCGGCTGGGAGAGCTGAATCCTGATCAATAATGGCGATATGGATGACAATGGTGACTTATTTACATGACAGAACAGGATATTCCTCTAAAAGAGTGCAGCACCTGACGGGACAGCGTTCAAGACGTCCCGCACGTCATTCATGATGTTTTGAGGCGAGACGAAACAATTTTTTCGAGTCACGTCATGCGTTTAGAAATGACGTGTGGGACGTCATGACGCTGTCCCGTCAGGTGCTGCGCTCTTTTGGAGTGATAGAGTCTATTCCTTTACTCAACCTGCTGAGCGGAGAGTAAAAAGTGCTGTATGATGTAACGGAGTACAGATACCCCGACAGATACTACCACGTGTGCATTTTGTATGCAGGCTATCATATTTTTATGAATAAAATGGAATAAATGTAGCCGGATATAGGCCTATATAACGCTATATAGGTTCTTCACTGACGTCACAACGGTCACATGACTGAAAAGAATCGGCCATGTTGGCCGTTCAATGGCCGACGATGACGTCAAAACTATCAGGTCATGACATTTGGACGTCACGATATCTGTTTTGACGCTGTGTTCATACCATGATTTCGCTTGACATTTTGATGGCCAAAGGTATGGGCGGTTATTACCGCAAATAAAGACGTTACAAAATAAAGACGTTGTTGTAGTCATTTATTTTTCTCTAGTCGTTGTGATGATCTTTAGTCGTAGCTAAGAAAGACAACAGATGGCGCTGCAGTCGTTCAAATGATCTTGAGTAGTAGCAATCGACGTCATCTTCGGAGGTACCCGGCTACGTTCGGGCGGCCATCGTAACCTACCTCGACTGTATATAGGAGCCTCGGCGTAGTAATCATCTCGCAAATCGCGAGATAATTCAGTGATTCGCAGCAAGTGAGTGAATAGTCTGTGACCTTGACCGTAATCGTCCACACTGGATATAGTGCAGACCTATGCTGATATTTTTCAGGTATTAATGGGTTCTTTGCACATTATATCGGTGGGATAATTTTATTTGTTGTAGAATATGAAGTTATTAAGTGGATTTAGGCAAATTCTACCCAGTGATAACACCAAGGCTGGACTGATGCAATGTCGAAACCAAAATGGCCGCCCCGGCCTTCGCTTCACCACTTGAGAAGTTCAACCTGCTGGAATAGCGTGAGTAACCCTTCATCAGGTAAGGTAACATGCTTCAATTCATTTTTCTATGTGTCACTCACAATCCCTAATTGGTAACTTAGGCTAGATCATTCAGATCGATAGATTTGAACAGTCTTGTTGAGCATGACCGAAGAAGTAGATCCCGGAGCAATATGGCGCTGTCCGATATACATCAGAGATACGATGTTGGCACGAATCGTTCTCTGACGTTCAGATTGGAGTAGTAGCTAAGAAAGACGTAAGATGGCGCTGTATCGTTCGTCTTTCTTTTGCAGCGCCATCTGTCGTCTTTCTTAGCTACGACTCGAGATCACCACAACGTCTAGAGAAAGTATGACTAACGATGTCTTTCTTTTGCAGCGCCAGCTGCCGTCTTTCTTAGCTACGACTACAGATCATCACAACGAGAGAAAATGACTACAACAACGTCTTTATTTTGTAACGTCTTTAATTGCGGTAATAACCGCCCATACAATGGCGGCATTGTGTCGTCATGAAAATGTAACGTGAAGAACCTCTCTAGTTTACAAGCAAAATTTAATTGAAAAAATGGGATTCATATTCCTGACTATGAAAAGCCCCAGTAGGGGGCCTAGTTACAACCGTGCCCTGCTAATGGACAACGGATCGGACGAAAAAAACTCACCTCCGAAGGCCTCCACAGAGTTGTGCCATTTCCAGTCAATCAGGGCCGGCGGCCACAGAACGATTCAAGCGAGATTCTCTTAACTGCCACCCGGTTTTTACCTTATGAACATATCACAACCCTAAGAATAAGCATCGAACTTTATCACCAGAATCTATTTTTGCCAGAACTGACTACACTTGATACCACGAGTAACAGCGATTTAATATTTTGCTCGAATATTAAATGTTAGTACTCATGATTATCAGAGTTATGTACTCGTGAGTATCTTAAGGCCTGTCTACACCATCAACATTTCCAAAACATTTCAAAAACAAGCCTGGTGGCTACAAGGGTTCGCGGACATGGAGCTAATTTGACATTGGGGCAGTTAATATAGGTGGAGCATTAGTTGTAGTGTAGCATTTAATATTTTGGCTCGAGTATTAAACGTTAGTACTCATGATTATCAGAGTTATGTACTCGTGAGTATCTTAAGGCCTGTCTACACCATCAACATTTCCAAAACATTTCAAAAATATTTAGTTGCAACAAATCTGCAACACCCTTGTTTTGAGATTGTTGCACAGTGTAGACAGACTTGCAACAATTGAAAACATGTTTTGAACATGTTTGCAGAAGAATTCACATGACATTTCTTTTAAAACATTTATAAAACCTTTTCAAAACATATTTTGAACTGTTGCAAGTCCTGTCCACAACAATCCCAAAACAAGGGTGTTGCAGATTTGTTGCAACTGAATATTTTTAGACATGTCTTGAAAATGTTGATGGTGTGGACTGGCCTGTAGTTCCGGAGTGAAGACCAACCCCCAAAGCAAGCTGCAACGTTTCCAAAACAGTTTTCAAAATGTTTTGTTGTAGAAATGTTTTGAAAATGTTAGTGGTGTAGACAGGCCTTCAGTCAATACTCATAAGTCACATGCCGTAATCATCGAAGTTGGTATTCGTGAGTATTAATAAATTTACATATAGTATTCGCAATTAGAAAATGTAATGCTGACGTGTATAACAGGAGGAGGTGGACCCCCGATAAATACCTGGGGCCTGTTTCATAAAGTGACTTTAAGCTAATGGTACCTTTAACCAAATGGAACATGCATTGAAGTTAATGGTACCATTAGCTTAGTCACTTTATGAAACAGCCCCCAGATCAAGGAACCTTTAAAAGGCCAGAAATCACGCCGAAGATGGTACTACTTTGTATACTCATTGACTGTGAGGTTCCCAGACCCGAGACAAAATATTTGCTTTATTTGTGGGACTTTAGGAAGCCAACCAGTTCTTACCGACAACATGTACACCCTTGATGGAATTTTTAAGGATACCAGTTTTTTTAAATTTTCTCAAAAATAACTTGGCCAATTGGAACCAAATTTTCACCTTATCTGGAAATAGTTCTTATTGTATCATTTGTATTGTATTTCCTTTCCATGGCCGACAAATCCTGTTATTCCGGTGGCATGTTTCAGTGTGGTTAATATTCTTATTCATCATCACAATACTTGAGTACAAATTCAGAAGAAGACAATTATTCTGACGATAACATCAAACATTACTTTGTGAAGTAGGAAATTTAGTTCTTATATTGTCTGAAAGAACTCGATAAGCAGTGGAACTGTCAAGATAAATTTAGCTCGACTGAGTATTACTTATGTGGCCTTGCAGTTTTTCGAAGAGTCACGGCAAAGGTTGAACTTAGCTGGCTGTGGTCTATGTGAAAATCGAGCAGATACGGGTACATCGTTGCCTGGAGGCCAGGAGAGCAATGACCTCAAAGTTGAAGAGTGGAAGATGAGCACGCAATGGGTTGATTAAGAATGCTCTGCTGCATCGTTCTTGCAAGTAAACAGCGTCCTTTTAGACGTGGACACGGGGAGCTATACGTCGCCTACTATACACAGTGCTCCTTAACTTGCAGAAAGGTTAAAAAAGTTGCATTGAAGTGAAACCTGTGCCATATTGTTGCCAATATCGTGTAGTTTCCACAACTGCAAGAATAAAAAAACTGTTGGGGAAATTTTGAAAAAAGTGAGTTTTCGTACTTGTGTATACATTTCCCTGTACATTTGTACATGTGCAATGTACACGAAAGAATGGAACCCACCTGAAGCTTTGTCTATTGATATCTTAAAGATGACAAAATCAATTGCGATCGGAATGGAATATGTGGTAACAGTGGAAGACAAAATTTGGTTGCGTAATCAGCAGTGCTTGTTGATCAATAGGTGGCATTGCCCCACCCTTTTACCTCAAATGGTAAAAATTGTCCTATTATTGACGTACATTACTCAGAAACGGTAACTGATTACGCAACCAAATTTTGTCTACAACCTTGGCTACTTAGTGGTTACCACATATTCCATTCCGATCACAATTGATTTTGTCATCTTTAAGATATCAGTAGACAAAGCTTCAGGTGTTTTCCATTCTTTCCTGTACATTGNACGTGTAAAGTGCAGGGGTATATAAAGCAGATAAGTAAACTCTATCCACTTATGTTTAATTTTATTGGATTGGTCCACGGAGTGTCCCCCACCGTAAGTAGGCAGATCACTCGAAGTTCCACCATACAACACCCAAGAAATAACAATCCAAGGTCAAGGTATCATACAAAACTTTACTGTAAAATACTCAAAACGCCCACTTAACTGTCCCATTCCTGAAATCGAAAAAAATGACCAAATCCTAAGTTGAAGATATCACACGAGAGTCGCTGTCATTCTTTGCCAGGCTCTGGAGTGGGACAATTAAGTGGACAGGACATTACTGTTTCTGACTATATCCCACCCAATTATCTTCAACTTAGCATTTTATAGTCATTTTTCCCCGAGTTCAGGAATGGAACAGGTAAGTGGGAGTAAATGTAGATGAGTTCGCTAGATCTTGCCCAAATCAGGTCATCGCCGCCATGGGAATGTTCTTCCAGAGTGACAGATGATTGGTTCGCCCATCCCCAGTGGGGAAGTCTCCATGACGATGACCTTTATTTTGGCTAGCTTGGTTCCCTGGCCACAGTTCTGACTGACTGACCTTTTCTAAGCTCCTCCCCCAAGGAATGTCAGATGGTGGGCTTTTCCATAAGGTGTGGTTGTTGGAAGCAGCTGAAGAACATTTCATCATGTCGTCAGCAGCCGATGGGCAACTCACGGACTGGGCATACCATTCTGCATAATACATCGTGTAGAAATCGGCTAACCTCTTCCTACACTCTGCAGCAAGCAGCCAGATTCCGTGTTTAACGCTTTGGGATTTTCTCGTGCGCCCAATCAGAAGCCTCTTTGCGATAATTTATTCATGCGAGTACCGGGTACGCCGTTCAACTTCGTAGCGAACAACACTAGCCTGCAGCTGGTACATAATTGACTTCCCACTGCCAGTCCTACAACAGACTAACAAATAGTCTCCATCGAATATTGCCTTCGCGGCTTCTTTTTGAGTACTTGTAAGTCCTTCCACGGAGAATATTTGCACTCGAATAAAGTTTCATCGACCGCCATCTTGTCATCATACCCGAGCTGCCGATGCAAGCTTTGCCCTGATTGGTTGCTATTTTGGGTACAGGGTAAATCCTTGAACACGGAGTGTGGTTTGCTTGCGTGAAGGTCAAGGGAGGAGAAGCCGAGTCTTGACCTGAACTCAGTGAAGATGGGGCATACAGGAACCAAGATTCGCAAACTGCCGAAATTTTTGACATAAATAGACATCTACACTCGGCACTAAAGGGCCTCTAGAGGCAGCTTGCTATTAGGCTACTAACAGTACTTCCACTATGCAACAGATGGCACTAGTAACCATGAACTCATGAATTGTGAATCAAATGTTGACATTGATGAAATTTTACTCCAAAAATGACGTCCAAGTTGGATCCTCATGCCACCAATTCTTGTTAGTGATCATATAGATATGCACTAAAAAGCTGCCTCTAGAGGCCCTTTAAGAAATCCGAACAGTTTTAGTTACAAGAGACTTTCCATTCAGATTGGTGATTATCTAAGAGCAGCTGGTGATACGCGGAGGGTTTAGGTTTCAGATGATGGTGCACGACCAGGCCACCGTGGCCATTCGCTGACATGCAGGAAAGCGTCTCAAAACGCCCACCAATGCGCTGTGATCCTTGGAATCTCTGGTTTGGTAAAGGCCCACAAATCGGAATCTTGTCGAGTATAACTATTACCTTTCCATTTAACTTAGTGAGACGCAATAGAAATAAATCATTTGATTGATCCCATACATCCAGTCTATTGTTATGAATAAACATTTTCGATTCTGCCCCTACAAGAAAGGGATACTTCTCCTTGTAGCCAGATTCTTTAGTGAAGACATACCAAGGTTTGCGAGTGTCGAACCAGGTCACGGAGATCAAACCCTCTCTCAGGAGCAGGTACCTCACTCCTCGGCCGGAGTCTAATAATGTTTGATTCATCAACAGGTATCGTTTGCGACGCCGTTCAAACAAAGTATCAAAAACATATAAACGTGCCACTCTCCCACCTGGATTATTTGACAACATAGCAAATGCCTTATTGGGCCCAGTTCGGTTCGTTCCAAGAATTAATCGTTGATATCGTGTCGGCTGATTGGCAGGTAGCTCAATAGTTGCTATCATCTTTCCTCGAATGTCGAAAGCAGCCCAGGATATTATTTCACTCTTGCTAGAGAAGTTACGAAATTTCGCAACAATCAAGTCTCCACTTAGGCTGGGATAATAAAACTTGCCCTTCACTAAAAACTCGGAACGGCGTTTGCATTTTAATTCTCCGTTAAATATCAATTCGACTCCTCGAACTACATAAGTAAAAAAAAATCTGGTGACGATTATGAAAACATCTCCCAAACAGCACAAACCCCATTCTCTCGTGAAACGAAACCCCCGTGGCAATCTGATCAAGCAGGATCTTGTATACACGTATTTACTCTCTCCTACAGTAGAAAGCAAAAAGACGAGCGAGATCATCGCAGTAATAGGAAGTTTAAGAAATTACACGCTAACGATAACACGTACCTTAAAAATATTTTTTGTACATGAAATACACACAAGAAATAGTGTTAACGGTTAGTAAAGAGTTTTCGCAAAGCCCCCCAAACGCCAACGCGAACGTGTATCCTTTTGTTCGGTGCTCTCTTGGCGTTCGGTCGGCGTTTTGGGGGCCTTGCGAAAACTCTCTATTGTGTGATCTCTTAAACTCTGTAATATCATCTCGCCTACTTGATATAGACATTCTTCACTGACGTCACAACGGTCACGCGACTGCAAAGAAACGGCAATGTCGGCCGACAAATGGCCGGCGACGACGTCAAAACTATCACGTCATGACATTTTGACGTCACGATCTGTGTGTTGACGCTGTGTTCATGCCGTGACGTCGCTTGCCGTTTTGACGGCCAATATGGTGGCACCGTGTTGTCAGGATGTGACGTCACATGAAGAACCTCTATACGCGTTGGTGTGGAACGAATGGGAGTCCTATAAGGCTCCCGTTCCATAGAGTTCATGTTTTCACGATGAATATTGGCCTTATTTGCACGGTTTACGCGTTTTGTCATGTTTCACGGGTAAACCCAAAATGTATTTCTTATGATGCGGGTGTCATTTTTCTACCTTCGGACAAGTAGGATCCATTTCATGCGTAAATAAATGACAATCACCCGTGACTCGAGGAATAAACATGCTCATTCTTTTGGTCGTGAATTCTGTGGAACCAACACTCTAAATGAAAGATCGTGAAAAATAAAACGGGAAAAATGAAAAGTGAAAACGTGAACTCTATGGAACGGGAGCCTTATAGGCCTACTCCATTCTGGATCCTCATAGGGTCCGGTTTTCGGCAGATTTCTCCATAATGGCTGGATCGAATTTAACAAACCATACATCGATGGACTTGTCTTTTTGTGGGTATCTTTCGCTTCCTTCATTTTTGCGTAGGCTGACAAAACGAATCTCCTTCTCAAAACCCATTTCATTTCGCCACAATGTTCAGTGCAGTTTGCACATACGCGATGTATTGCATATTTCAAAATAGCCGCCATTTCGACCGTGAACACAAACTGCGCCGGATTTCTGAAAGATCTTCTCCCTGTCACGTTTTTGCTGGGAAAATAAAAGCATGATTATTCCTGTCCGGCAAAAGAAGACAAATCGATGGAACTCTGTGCCGAATTTGACTCAGCCATTGTGGAAAAATCGAGGCTACGGAAAGCCGTCATAGGAACTGGAAAGAAGAGTAGGACTGCAAGTCATACATGGATACCAATAGCGAGGTTGATATACCTTGTATAGCCTATTCTGACTGACTGAAAGGAATGACTGTTAGGTTGTTCCAGAGACTACATACATGCATAGGCCTAAATAAAAATGACTTACGACTTTCCTGTAGCATGTGCTGTTATCGAAAACAAACAACGTGTAAACGCATGTTTACTGCAGGGTGGCCCAAAAAACGCGCAACATGGGGAGCCCAATTTTGGTCTGGAGACCAGGTTGTATGATGTCGATTTCAATCCCAGTAATAACCTGATAACAAGTAGGTCAGGCTCGGATTAGTCATAAATGGGCCTGGGGCCATATGCATAAAACTACTTAAGTATGAAAATCCCAAGGGATTCCCTCAAACCACCACTAAAGTGGAAATCTTAACTTAAGGGAGATGCAGAGAGCTACTTTGGAATAATGAAAGCCTCAAAATCACCCTTAACTCTAAGTGTGGTCACAGTTCCCTTAACTGACTCCTTGACTTCACAGTTGTGGCAGGCACAGGTTGGAATATGCTATCCATGCTGTTTTTTAATACATGCTAGCCAAATAGGCCGGGGAAATTATGTGCTAGGCTAGGGTGGGATAACATTGAACTGTGCCAAGTAATTTGATTTGACAGACCATTTATCCTCTTTCTGTCCTCCCAATTTGGTAACCTCTTTTTTGTTTTCCA
>NMRB01003041.1:56688-70782 GCA_002633025.1 Notospermus geniculatus
CCTAGATCCGCCTATGATTGTGTCCAAAATTAAAAAGAACGCAATCCCGGTACTCCCCCTTACTTGCACAATGGATGGCTGTACAGTTTCTCTGCCCCTCCCCATACTTGGCCATTCCCACATGGGCCTATTTTTGGAATCGTCCAACATCACGACTGTCATGGCTCGCCAACGAATTTGTGAAGGTTCCCATCTTAGGACAAATCTATCGGGAACCATACTGTTTTTGTTCTTGGGGTGTGTGTGCGTGTGTAGGTGCGTGCGTGCGTCCTTTCTCCTTTCTGTCTGACAAAGCTAGATCCACAGGACAACCGGACGGATGGGAACTGGTCCTACCCTTATGTTTGTTGACCCAACTTTCATTCAGATGAGCTAATTGGTTTCATTCTTCGAGATCTGGATGTGGTGAAATTGCCATATCAATCTCAAAACTTTTTCTGCCAACAAACCTAAAATTATCTACCGAGATACTCTAAACTCCCACTTACCTGTCCCATTCTTGAACTCGGAAAAAAATGACTAAATCCTAAGTTGAAGATAATGGGGTGGGGGTATGGTCAGAAACAGTAATATCCTGCCCACTTACTTGTCCCACTACCGAACCTGGCAAAGAATAACCGCCTGCGTTATCTTCAACTTAGGATTTGGTCATTTTTTCCGAGTTCAGGTATGGGACAGGTAAGTGGGAGTTTAGAGTAGATATATAGTCCACATAAAGCACAGGAAAGATGTCCCACCCTAGGTTTGTCAACCCTGCCACTTAATTAGGCTTATCATTTCCGACATTTGGTGTGAGGATCAAAGTGGTATTGGTATCTCAAATTTAATATCTTGAGACAATTTGCCTTGCCAACTGAGCAACATAAAACAAACCTTAGTTCATGCTTGCTTATCCAAGGAATGGACTAAATGTATGTTAAAATTCTCAGCCTCAATTGTCCGGGTTATTAGATATGAGAGTTTGATGTATCAAACTTGATAATTTGAAATATCTCTGCCAGTCGTAGAGGCAGAGGCATGATATCACCCATACTTAGGTCACTGAGTATACCAATTTCCATTATGCAATGACCGTGATGATCAAAGGTCAAGGCCAATTTCAAGCTGATAATGTGAAATGTCCTGCCTGTGGTGAAGGTAGAGACATGATATCGCCCCTACGTAGGTTGCTGAGGATTCGCATTATGCAATGATCTTGATGATCAAAGGTCAAGCTCAAGGTCAGACTTGACCAAGGTCACGCTCACAAAACCACAAAACAATACAACATGGCCAAACAATATTTCAATACGAAAAAAGACAAATCTCCATAAAACAGGTCGGGAACCATTCACATCGTCAGGATTTCATCTACCAGATAAGTCCGCTTGGCGTCGTTTCTGCGCGTGCAGGATCACAAAATGTGCCACCAAAAGATAATTTGCTTCTGCCGTGTTTTTCTTGGTTAAGAATAATACTAAAAGAGCGTTTCAGAGCATCTTGATTCGAAAATTGCAAAATGTCCTGGATCTAACCTGTCCCATGGTGCCCCATGACCCCATTGACCAATCAGAAGGTTTAAATATACAGGTTGTATCAGATAAAACTAGACTCTCGAAAAAAATCATCATAAAATCATCATAAAAATGAGTTTTGAAAAACTGGCTATATCCCTTTGTAGAGGATATGATTCTGCATCGAATGGTACCAGTATTGCTGTTTACACTTCACGTTTCAATGAGCAGCGACAGTTTGAATTTTGAAAAATTAAAGTCCTTTGCGCATGTAAATGTGAAGGCTAAAATTGTATCAGTCAATGTGAATGAAAAGTTTAGAATGAGTTTCACTAACATGCCGAAGCGTTTTTGAAATAATGATTTATATTTTCACCCTGATTTCTAAGTGTATACTCACCAAGTGTTGAGAAACACTTTTTACTCTGGCCTGATCATTTTTCCCCTGTACCACTGGCCACAAGCCAAAACACAGGCCAGTGCACAGGTGCTCACAGATGTATGACCAGGAATTATGTCATTGTCTGATCAACGTAAGGCATATTAGCCGTGGTTACAGTACATAAAATCCCCGGGTTTTTTGCGGTCACACCTCTGAATTGCCGGGCTTCAAGAAACCCGTGTCTGAAAAACACGGGTTTCTGGAACACGGCAATCTCGCCGTGCTTTTCGAAATCCCCGTGTCTCATTAGTTCTTTAGCACGGCTACAGATGGCGCAGCCATTAAGTGACGACGTTTCCGCGCCTCCAACAATGTGGGCCAATAGAGAAATGACTGAAGAGTCGGTGCATGCAGCGCAACTGTCGCCGGGCGACTTAACTACAATGTAGTGGTGTGACCTCTCGCCGGGCTTTTCGCACACACGGGTTTGACACGGGTCTGAAAAAACACGGGTATTTTTATGTAGTGTAACCACGGCTTATCTTTGCTACTTGAAGAAAAGCTGAAATTGACCAGGGCTGGGTTGCACAAAACTCATGTTAGCGCTAGCTTGGTGTTAGCGCTAACTTTGTTAAATGACGTAAAAAGACAATGGATTTTGACGTCATCTAACATAAAGTTAGCGCTAACACCAAGTTAGAGCTATCGTGAGTTTTGTGCAACCGGACCCAGACAGTCACTTAAGTGATCAGTTCATGCAAGTGTGTTGACCATTTTTGTGAGGATAAACTCAGAAATGGGACTTTTTGTTTCGGGGTTTCATTCACTTTGACAGATCCAATTTTAATCTTCACATCCCGTGCGCAAAGGACTTCAATTTTTCAAAATTCAAACTGTCCCGGCTCATTGAAACATGAAGTGTAAACAATGACACTGGTATCATTCGACGCAGAATCCCATCCTCTGCAAAGGCATATAGCCTGTTCTTCAAAACTCATCTTTATGATTATTTTATGATGATTTTTTCGAGAGTCTAGTTTTTCTGATACACCCTGTATTTCGTGTGGCACAAATGCATCATGTTGCATGTGGGCAAGGCAGCCTCCAGACTCACTTCTCATCCTGATAGCCTGATAGCCTAGCGGTTATCACGTCCGCTTGGCAAGCGGCAGGTCCCGGGTTCCATTTCAGCCCGGGCCATATGGGATTTCATTCCCGGCTCTTCACGTCCGTCGCATGGGACAGTAGGCTAAGCCGTGGTGCCTTGTACCTTGTGTCTTTGCAAGAGCAAGTAAAATACCCCATCCAAGTGATGAACATGAGTAGCTTGTGATGGCCTCCTCCGTACTTACCAGGGACAATAATGCTATATAGTGTCGGCCCTGACGGAAAAATGAAATACAAATACTTCTCATCCTGACTCATTCTTTAACCCATTCACACCCCATCCTACTCCTTTTGCCCTTTTCACTGCCATTATTACTAATGCAGCCACTCACTAATGCACCACTGACTTCACTAACCTCACTAATGCACCACTGACTTCAATTACTAATGCACCACTCACGAGGCTAATGTGAGATCCATTTTGAAACCTTAAGGAACTTTCCCTCCAGTTTCTTTTCGTTTTCATTTCCCTATCATAGTTCATCATACAAATTATCCATGTACATCCGACTGTAGACGAAAATCCGCAACAAACTTGAACATCACCATACAAAAATGTATGATGGTGTTTTGAACAAATGTATGATCGTGTAGATGGGCCTGCAGACGTCACTTGACGCCTCTCAATGTGACTCCATTGGGGTTGAATACAGTGGCGCCACCAAATAGGTTGGTAGTAGTCTATCATGTTCCGGAGGCTGTATTTTGAGAGTGCGTTGTGGTCGTTCGTATTTGTTTACTCCTGACAACCACGGTGGCGTGTCGGTCTACAGTTTTTGTTCACGCAGTTCAGCTTTAACCCTCCTCTGTCTAATGGCCATCAGAGTGGCTGCACCCTAAGAAATCATAGGAGAAGCATATTTATGTAACGTAGGCCTCATTGCCCTACAAATGTTCCCTCTAATGACTCCACGAATGTTCACCACGAGCCCCAGAAACCTACAGTGGGCCACCAGAAAACCCCCTCATTTATCACCGGTGACCCACCAGTGGTCTAAGGCCGAGTCACATTGGCCTATAGGATATATGGTATACTCCATACTCCCTAACATATAACGCGAATTGGTACATATGAGCCCAGAGTATCACGAAGCTGGAATGAAGTTTAATACGTACCATTTATTCTTCGGAGAAACGACCAGTCCTTTTGATCTCTACGCTGCTGCAGCACGTCACAACTGACATACAATTATCTACGACAGGTTTACCACCATATGTTGCACCACACTGCTATAAATACTCTGAAGTGGCCGGCAGCCAGGATATACATGTAGGCACATGTTGTGACTTTATTGAGTACTCAATACAATGAATGGGCTTGCATGTTAATAGATATTTTCATCACATGCAAGAACGTCACGATCCAAAATG
Organism: Notospermus geniculatus; assembly: GCA_002633025.1. Lineage (NCBI taxonomy): Eukaryota > Metazoa > Nemertea > Pilidiophora > Heteronemertea > Lineidae > Notospermus > Notospermus geniculatus. Next base: position 61,102 of record NMRB01003041.1, read on the forward strand.
TTGTTTAATTAATAACTTCATTAAGGTGTTTGCCAATAGCAATGCACGCGAAGGCCAGTGTGGCAGCAACATATACTGGCCCGTATTCTAGAAGCCTCCTTAACTCTAAGGTCTACTTTAAGCTTTTGTATTCTGCCCTGCAAACAATAGCTAAAGGTAGACCTTAGAGTTAAGGAAGCTTCTAGAATATGGCCCATACTGTGGGCCGTATTTTAGAACGTTCCTTAACATTAAGGTCGACCTTAAATCTATTGTTCTCGATGGTTTTACAATAGACTAAAGGTCGGCCATAACGTTAAGGAACGTTCTAAAATACGACCCTGTATTTTCGATGGGGACGGAGAGGAAACAATGGCCCTAGCAGGTCTTTCCGAAATTAAATAGCAAATGCATTGACCAGACTGGGCCGTCACGCGGTACCGTGATTCGCGCTTTACCGTGATTCCGTGGTGAAAAGAGGAAGTGGATCGAATGTGGCGCAACCGCACAACTGCTCGCCGAGCATGGTGGGAATGGTGGTCGCGCTGCAGCGTGATATCACGGGGCAGTTGAAGTCAACGTTTTACAATGGTTTACTTGTGAAGATTACAACAACAATCGCGGCTAACCGAGGCCACCCGAAGATAAGAGACTTTAGCACGTCTAATTTCAAAAAAGCGTCAATCGTTTAAAAAAAGCGTCATTTTGAAATGACCTGTCCAAATGCAATCTCTATCATCTTATCTACATACCTGAACTGAATTTCAGGCTTTGCAGGCGTTTATGGCGCCGAAAATGGCATATAATACAGGTAGTCATGACAGGCCTGCCATTACGGCTGTCAAGGTAAATTTCGGTCGAAAATTGCCTGTAAAATCTTTAAACGTGAGTATGACACAGTGAATTCTTGCTTGTTTATTGACAAAAATTGTATAAATTTATGGTGAGAAGTTTCCGTCTCCTCCACGCAGGATTGTAGGTGTTTTCTGCCGAAACAAATATTGTATTTTGTACAGCCATTGCGCGGTTGGGCGCGCAAAGTCACGTGCACGTTTCCATCACGGTAGCGCGTGACGGCCCAGTCTGTTGACACCGAAATTTCATTTTTAGCTCACCTGGGGAGAGCTATTGTCGTGGTACAGCGTCCGTCGTCGTCATCGTCAGTTAGCAGGGCACGTTTCGTAACCGCTGGGGCTATTAATCTGAGCACAGTGGCTTGAATCAAATGGTGAAAAAGGGTTAAAATGTGTTGGGATATTACCGCAGAGGGTGTACCACCCCAAAATAACACCCACATTAAGTGGGTGTAGAACGAAGTGAAAGGGATCTAAATGGCCCCGACCAAAGGACATGACCATCTGAGACTTGGTAGGCCTGCATATACCCCAAGGTCAGGGACGACCAATGCACCAAGTTTCGGTCCGATTCGATTCTTGGCATGGCCACCAGGTGGACAAAATAAAAAACACAAAAACTGCGATAACTCCTAACTTATATCCCAATTTTTTTATATGCTATGTATAGATACACATGTGATACAAATTACCCCAGAGTGCTCCAAGTTGACATTTACCTCCCTCTCGATGACCTTTCCGGGCACGTCAAATTTTGGCCAGATTTGTCTTCCAAATTGGCCGGCAGGTGGCGTAAACCGAAAATCATCAAAGTGGTATAACTCAGGAACGACGTGACCCAAAGCGGTAAAATGTGCTATGCGGCCTCCTCCCAATGCCCTTTATGTACATGTGAAGTTCCGGCACAATCGGACATCCAACATGGCCGCCAGGTGGCATAACCCACAAAACATCAAAGTCCTGTCGTCCTAACTTGGGAATGACCTGACCCAGATTGCTCATAACTGATATGTACCTCCCTCAAAAGTCCGATGAAAAATAGTTAGGACCGGGTACCAGTCTAACGCAGACCATTCATAGCTGATTGAGCGCCAATCAGGAGAATTTTATATTATATTGGTCCGCCAACTTTCCTGCCGTCTTGTGGCGATAAGCGCGGGTGCCTGCCGACACAATAGGGCCGGAATGTTTGCGGTATTAGCTGATCGGAAGAAGCCACCCATAACTTGGTCTCTATATTGCGGCAAGTACTGAAAACCGATCGCAGATTGCCCTCATCTTAGGACCAGTTTATACTTGCTCGCGGACCGTCAAGCGCATGAAACTGATCGCAGGTTTCCAAGGCTTGAATGTGCACATACATAAAAATTGATCATGGTCGGCGTAAAATTCGGACGGAGTATGAACCAACCCTATACGCGGTGACAGACTGACGCGTAAGCAACGCGTCTGGAAGCGTTTAACCAATCAGGGAGGCCGTAACACGGACCGAAACACCTACCGAATGATCTGATTGGCGGAACGCCTGCAGGACACGCTGCGCACGCGCCAGTCTGTCACCGGCTTAAAGGCCAATTCATACTTTGCGTTTTGCGCTTTGCGCGTGTCCGTTTTCTATGTGAGTGCTGGTAGAAAAAGTAATTTTATTGTTGGTACCACACATAAAAATAGGGAACGGACAAGCGCAGAGCGCAAAACGGAGAAGTATGAATCTAGCTTAAGGGCTGATTCATACTCGCTTGCGGACCGTCAAGCGCATGAAACTGATCGCAGGTTTCCACGACTTGAATGTGCACACGCAGTGAAATAGATCATAGTCGGCGCAAAATCCGGACGGAGTATGAATCAGCCTTAAGAGGGCAAACTCGCGGCGAACTCGCACGTGCATGCAGAAGAGCCTTATCGATAGTGTGTGTTGCCACTTGAGGAGGATTGTAGCTTATAGATGCCTTTCTTGTCCATTTTGAAGCCAGCTGATCGTCAGCCCCTGACCGTTTTTTTCCAAACTGCTCCGATCACTTCTGTGTCCATCTCTGGAAGCAGCAAGGAGTGAATTTATACTTCAAGCCCAGGTACTCAACCACTGCATACGAGGTACGCTGTGACCTTGTGGACAAAGAAGCACCGTCTGGTTACACATGTATTCAATATCAAGGACGTACTGATGGAATACATTTTAACCTGCCACGGGCAGATTACAGGGCTGGGTTTTGACCTCTCTCTGAAGATTTCCGGCTGGGGAATGAAATCATTCACCAGATCACAACGAAAAATGATCCACGAAAATATAGACTTCGAGTACTTCTGCGCGGATACAATGGAAATTTTACCGTCAGGGCCAGATACCACGATTTCCGAGTCGCCAGCGAGGCTGAAAAATATCGCGTGACCCTGACCCCTGACAGCAACAATAGCGGAAAATGGCACGGGGACGCCATGATGCCTGGAAAAGCGGACGTGGATATGAACAACAAGGAATATTCTCGACATCGGACAACGACAATGACGGGAATTCCATCAAAAACTGCGCGCTCAGTCGCCAGGCTGGTTGGTGGTACGGTCCTGGATGCACGGACGCTGACCTCAACGGCAAATATTACAACATCACGGAATGGAAGGCGTCAAGATGGCAGGGGGTCGATAACTGATATTAGTGAGGGATTCATGGATGTCTCGATGTGTTTACAATCCTATAACACTACTATGAATACAAGGACAACCTATACACGTCATCTATTAGTAGCAACTTTACAGCACGAAATAGGCCTACGATATGTATACAAGTCTGACGCAGTGCAGAGAAAATAAGGTCTAGGCCTATGTAGGCCTATGTAACAGAGCCAGTCCTTCCTCGTTGACGGCGTAATGCTAGAAAAGAATGGCACAAGAGTGTTTAGGTAACCATGCACATCTTATACTTCAGATCTGGCATTCCCAGTAGTTGATCACCAATGATCTATGACACCCCCCCCCCCCCNCTCTTCGAAATTTCTTTCCCCCACCAAGAAAATAAAGATAGAAATTGATTGCAAAGTTTGCTTTAAATATTTCAGTGAAAATCCATTTCTCCAGCGTCATGCGGGTTTTCCAGTACTTGCTTGGTGTGTCGTAAATTGTTAGAACACCTGGGGTACTTATTAAAAGCTCATAAATTCGCATCGGCAATGCACAGACAAGAAAAGCTAGTGAAACTGATACATGTATCAACATTTTTGTTACGCTTCCTTCTTGGGCCTCACTTTTCTGCAAAGTCATCGATTTCCGTTGTCGCGCCGATCGCCGGACTGCAATGATGATACCGATGTTCCCACCTAAAATGAGTATCACTGGAATAACGGCACCCATTATTAATTCATACACATCGAAAACGTTTGCAATCCATTGGAATCCAGGCATAAGTCTAAGGATAAGTCCTGGCGTGGACAGAGAGTAAGTAAAAAATACGTTCGTGCAGATAGCGGCCTGCGTCAGAAATGTAAATACGGCTATCTTTCTTGCCCGTGATGCGGTTGAGACTCGGGCTGCTTTCATGGGGAAAGTCACACAAATTGCCCTGTCTGTGGTCATTTCTGCGAGCAACAACGCTGATGTTAGGAAGCCCGTGCGTCCTATGAACCAGTTGAAACTAAAACAAGAGAGTTTCATTAACAACAACGTCGAAATCACATGACCCCCAACATTTTATGTAGTTGCGACGTCAAACAGACGAAAGTTGGTTTGTAGGTCACAGCATAAACTAAAGATTATTATCATTATCAAGCAGACCATGGAAAAAAATCGTAGGTGGAAAAATAGTTTGTCTTAATAATCGTCAGTTAACTTCTGTATCCCTTCTTAAGCATCACCTCACCACTGCTCGGCTTATACAGAGCGTCTAAAAATGTTACCATTTTGATCCTGTCTAAAAATTAAACTGTTGATATCATTCAAATGAAACTCCTGTCCTGATTAGAAGAAACCTGGGACATTTTTATCAAGTTAGAATGGTTTTGATATCATTTTTGTCGCAGTCACAATCACAGTTTTTGTTATTCGCCAGTTTTACGATTCAGTGACTGCAAATAGACGTTTTCACTGTGTCAAACTGCTGCAATGTTCTTTTCTGTTCTGAGAGAGCATTTCACGGTCTCCTTGATTATTCTTGGCAATGTTCCTTTGTTTCCAACTTTTTCGACATCAAAAGAACCAGAAATTTAGCAGGTGGATATCTTTCATCACGTCTGACGTATATAGCCATTTTGTGATCACAATTAACTTTGGGCCGAATTCATAAAAACGAGCACTTGCTTTTTCTGGGCTTTTTCTTGAAGAGGTATTTATAAAGTTTCGCTTTTGCTTCATAGAACAAGCAACTCCCTATAACAATTAGCAGAAGCTTTGTCTTGCGAGCATTAGCTTCATCAGATAGAAAATCTTGCTTGGCTTCATAAGAAAAGGTGATTAGGTTAAGCAATTGATTATGAATATGTTTGTGGTGAGCAAATTCTTTGGCTTGTGCTTCTCCTTGACAAGCAAAAGCTTGGCCCTTGGGGCTTTGGCTTGTAAGCTTTTGCTATGTTTTATAAATTCGGCCCTTTATATCGGTGTCCCCCAAAAATGAAAACCGTTTATAATATGGGGTTATTCAAAAATATTATTGTTATGACTTTCATATTTTGCATCATTTATGTAAAGGGTATCAGATATATTTCCCTAAAATTTCAGCTCAGTTGGTTTTAACCAACAGCAGTAAAATAGCGACATGTTTAAAATTTCATGTGAAAAATGCAGTGCGGAAAGTTCCGTGCAATTTCATTGACCGCCACTGCATGTTTGGCGAGAAATTTTGAATATGCTGCTATTTTAACGCTATTTATTCTGTAGAGCTGAAATTTTGAGGACCGATATCTAATATCTTTAGATAGGTGCAAAATATAAAAGTCATAGCTTTAATACTTTTTGAATAACGTCATATTAAATCGCGTTGTCATTTTCTGCGATGACCACCCGATACAAAAATAACATGGCTTTGCAAATTTCTACCATTTTTGTTTTTGCTCCAGTATGAGCACCAAACTGAATAAAAAGTCAAACTTCCTGTGTGAATCACATCTCCCAAATCTACACTATCAAATCTGAAAAGATGAAACATTTAGTCCAAAGAATGTGGACTAGAGATGAAATCAAAATGGTAACATTTTTTGAGACTGTGTGTACATAGGCCTACATTCAGCCATCAACTACCAAACGATAACTCGAGATGCGGATTAAATAAATGGTACCGGGACCAAGATATGATGGCCATTTCCAAGGGATTTCTTGGTAGAACAACAGTGATGGAACGGCCATTTCACTGCTCTTTGAATCTGATTGGCTCATCTCACGTCGTCATCTCTTCTTACTTACCGCAACCACCATACGCTGTAACCAAGCTGGGAATCAGCAGCTAAGGAAGCGCTGTAAATCAACCTTTCGAACAGGACCAAGTTGTCAGCCACTGCCAGGGCCGCCATGAATACGGAAGAGCTCAGACCTCGATTCTGTTTCTTGATAGTGATCAAGAACGCGATCAAATTTCCCGGGATTCCGAGCGTGATGAACCCAACACGGCACCACTTGCTGATCAACGCTATGGCCAACTCAAGCCCTGGATAGTTTTCAGTTTCAAGGTCAAGACTTGGCATAGACGCAGACGTAGAAATGTTAAAGTCACCCATCACAAACTGCATTTGGTGGCCAACGACACGCGTGCAGAAACCAGAACCCCAGCCTGTTTCAAGTTGCTGGTGTCAGAGTGTGGGTAATGATATGCTACCTGAATGGAAATAGTGTTTGACGCATTAGATATCCTGCTCAGAATCGGACTGGGCCAAAACCTCCATGTACACAAGTCCTTACGAAGAAATACATAACTGCGGCACGTCGCCTCATCATCCTTGTTCCAAATTTTGATTTCGAGACTCAATAATAACGTGATCTTTTGTTTGCTGCCTTTAAAAACCATCACGGCATTCGGAAGCTGAGAAACACGATCTTCTCGCGACAGAAACCTTAGCCGAGTAGGCGTCTGACGTGTAGAGTAGGGCTTACAGTGGCGGTACGCCCCTGGCTTCATTTGATACGGTATCGTCGTGAGTGCGTCTTGGTTTTTTCATCTCTGGCGTCAAGTTTGAAATTAACTTGATACAAATGTATTGATGTGAAAAAAGGCCCATCGTGTTTTATTCCATGAATTACAATTCCAACCCTCTGAAGATCGAAACAACAGTAATCACCATGCCGGTGTGGTAGGTTCTAATGCCCCCATCTTTCTGACGTGCCCCTGCATTTTTGTTTGTCACGGATTAACTCTTTGACGCCTGGACATTATTGCAGGGGTCCGACATGGTTCTAGTAATTTTGCAATTACTCCTTAACCGTACAGGACTTCGAAGCAATGTTTTAACTGTGTATAGACAAGACCACGTTCGTTGTTTGGATCCTCAATGAAGCCCCAGCGACGTGACGTTGACGTTCAGCCAGGCGAGCACGCCACTCCACAGGGCCAGTTTCAAGCACACTGGCGTACAACTAATTTCCTCCAATGTCTCCGGGTGGTGTGGCGTGCCAACTGAACAAGTAGCTGGCCTATAGTATCATATGGCAAACCCTTTCCAACAACGTCGATCCCGGTGACAGAGCCAATTCGAAAGTGTTTTTGTTCGTTTTTTGAAAAAAAATGTCTCTAAATTCGCGGTTAAGAGAAGTATTTACACGTACGGCAAACGCGCGCAAAAAGGCGCGCAATATGTCTAAAATTTAATTCTCTTTCATTTGCACGTAATTTCAGCTCAAACGGACCATTAACAACTGAGTTATGAGCAAAAGAAAGTGGTAGTGTCGGGCACCTAACTGATACCGAGTTATCCCGGTCTTGGGCGTCAAAGAGTTGAGGGTCTTTTGCCATTTTGGTCTCTCTAGAGTCTAATTGAATGGTGCCGCCTACCATAACTTTTTTGTTGGAGGACATCATCAGGGGCATTAAGGAACTGGCACCCGCCACAGAGGGGGAGAGACCGAAATGTCACCCCGAGAAAACGTTGTTGTTCTCGGTCGCCGAGGTCAACAATGTTTTTTCAAGGGGTGACATTTCGGTTATGAGATCTTGTATCTCACATGCACAGCCTGTCTCTGCGGCTGCTGGACAGGTGCCCGGCAGCGGCGGAATGCTCGAGACGAAAATCATAGTCCACCACGATGGGAAAAAAAGATTATTTCCTTGGTAAAAAAACTATGAAAAATACGAAACGAAGGAATAAATGTTCTAATATTCTTCCAAACGTGACATAGGCCTGGTAACTGTACTATTAAATTTGGGAGGGCACAATCCACGCCCGTGTTGCTGCGATTGAACTGGTAGCCTTGCGCCTCCGATAGCATTGTGTGCATGGGTAGCCTGGCTTCGAGTTTTGGGATTCCCAGAAGGGTGCATGCATTATGTTGAAACCCACTATGTGTGGATCGAGCGGCTTAAAAGCAGGCCCGTAGCAGCCCTCTGATGAGTGGAGGAGCCCTGGCAGAGCCGGATCCAGGATTGACAGAAAGGGGGCGTAGCTCGACGGTGCGCTGAGCATGGAAAAGGAAACGGGAAGCCAAAACGGGGGGTCTGGGGCAGAAAAATTTGACAATTTATGTGCTTTAAATGCATTTTCCTGGGATCTGAGAGCAAAAATATGGACATATAAAATGGACATTTGGGCCAAGGTATTTTTGGGCAAAAAAGGGGGGGCCCGGGACCCCCCCCCCGCGCTCCTACGGGCCTGAAAAGTGAATTATGATTACCGGTACGTGTGCGTGGGAATGACTGTACAACATGAAAAATGCAAATTAAAAGGAATTAAGAAAGAAAGTAGGCCTAGTCAATCAAACTCGATCACCTGGAGGGAAAACCCTTTTTTGTCTTCGTCGCTGAGATGAATTCAACCAAACTTGCCGGATTCAGCCCTCCGCCGCCATGGCCGCGTCCCGGCAGAGAAAAGACAGGAACGCCGCGTTACGAAAACCAACATTTGCTGTGATTCAGATGTCTGTTATCTTGTTACAAGTGGTTAAAATATTTTTCGATTTTTTAAAAACCTCAATCAGTGGTACCTGCAACATAAAACTGCAGCAGTAGGCCTACATTATTCTCAGATCGTCGTCTTTTGCTGAACAGTTGAGACAGCTTTCTAGATTGGTACCGGTGTAATGTTTTTCACTGCCCGCCGTTTGCCAGTGCCTCCCAACAAAAGATTAACGGAATAAGCCGCGACGTGACAATGGGGGAGGCACTGATCAACATGTCTTTCTGTATTTGAGTGTCCGCCGCACAATAAAGCAGGCATTGTCATACGGGGGGCATTCTCATACATTACACCTGTACCGCGATCCTCCGCTAGCAGGTTACTAGGGCCTGTAGAATTAGCAGAATCAGCAGATCTGGCGGATTTAGCGGATTCTGTATAAAATTGAATAAGATTTGATAATAAAGGGATTTTTTAAAAATAATTAACTAATATATTTTGTCAAATGTTCTATATGCCGCACGGGTTATAAAGGAAAAGCTGCAACAGCGTTGCGAATGGCAACTGGCCGAACTATTCCTGTAGACCATTTTGTTGCCCCTGTTTGGATTACCGACTGTAAAAGGTATTTTCGCGGTCCTGTATAATCTGTGGGACACATGAAAAATTATATTGCTTAATTAGTTTCCATTCATCATTGAATTTTATTCAATTTTAAATAGAATCCGCTAAATCCGCCAGATTTGCTGATTCCGCTAATTCTACATATGGCCGGTTTCTAGGTTTTTACGCAGTTTTAATGAGAATGAGGTGCTGCTCCTTCCCGC
>NMRB01003042.1:21589-65480 GCA_002633025.1 Notospermus geniculatus
GTTTGTTTGCAACTAAGGTCATTTTTTCAGGTGGAACGTTTGCAAAATTTTGAAGAACAAGATTTAGAAATATTATGGGTTAAAGTTGCGTATAAATCTTGGAAGACAATATTTGGTGTTTTTTATCGCAACCCAGCATTGAGGGTAGAATATTGGGATAGAATTTTCATCAATATCGATAAGGTAGTAGATGTTTATGGTTCACAGGACATCATTATAGTAGGTGATTTGAACGAAGACCTATTGAATGAACGGCTTCATCATTTATCTGACCTCATAAATTTGTTTCATTTTGATCAGCATGTTCAAGAACCAACTCGCATTACTAGTTTTTCCCATACTCTTATTGATCCTTTTATTTGTGGTAGTACTGTAAGTAATTTGTTAATGAAGTGTGAAGTAATACCTCCAATATGTAGTGACCATTGTGCAATATCTGTAAATTTAAATGTGAAAGTATCACCTGAGGTAGTGTTTAGAGATGTTTGGATTTTTAGAAATGCTGACTGGAATAAGTATCAAAGTGAACTTAGAAACCGTAATTTAGGAAATATTTTTAATGACCTAAAACATGTTGACAAAATAGTTAATGAGCTAACTAACAGTATCTTGGAATGCGCAAAACTTGCTATACCTCAAAAAAAAATTAAAATCACCTCTAAAGACAAAAAGTGGATGACTCCCGAAATCAAGCATGAATTAAAATTACGTAATAAACTTTTTCACAAAGCAAAATCTACTAGAAATCCTGATGACTTTATTAGGTATAAAACAAAGCGTAATTATATCACTAATTTGATTCGGAAAACAAAAAGGCAATATCATGAAAATGTATTCAACAAACTGAACGATTCAAACTCCAGCGATAAGAATTGGTGGAAAATAGTCAATTCTGTTTTCAACACCAATACGAACTCCAAACATATTCCTGCACTAAAAACTGTTGACGGTACTTATGTTTATGACAACAAGGATAAAGCCGATGTCTTAAATAACTTTTTTGCTTCAATCTCAACTGTAAACGATTCCCATCTCCAGGTTCCGCATCATAATTTGAACTATTTACAGTTATTTTCAGACTTTCCTATTACCGAACAGGAAGTCAGAGACTACTTTAAATCCATTGACACCAGTAAAGCCTATGGCCCTGATGCTATAAGTCATCACTTCCTAAAAAATGCTCAGGATGTCCTTGTTCCTATATATACCCGTATTTTTCAATTATGTTTGGAAAGGGGCACTTTCCCTTCACTCTGGAAGCAAGCTGATGTCATACCACTTTTTAAAAAAGGGAATCCTGAACTGGCTAATAACTATCGTCCTATTTCACTTCTTTGTAGTGGGAGTAAGTTTTGAAAAGGTTCTTTCAAACATCTTTTTAATTTTATTCGAGTTAAATTAACTACTCATCAGTCAGGCTTTTTACCAAACCATTCAACTGTGTCCCAATTGCTCGAAATAACTAATTTTATAGCTCTAACTTCTCAGCTCCGAAATAATGGTATATCCGGTAACTTTTTAAATTTATTACAAAATTATTTAACACATCGACAACAACGGGTAATCTTGAATGGAGTTCGCTGGGAATTTAAATCCATTACAGCAGGAGTCACTCAGGGCTCTGTTCTTGGCCCTCTCCTCTTTTTAATATTCATAAATCCTATTGTTGAAAATGTACATCACAATATCAGACTGTTTGCTGATGACACATGTCTCTTTGTTTCATCTCCTAACATTGAAAATGTTATAACCCCTTTTCAACATGATATTAATTCTCTCCATTCATGGGGTGTTAATAATTGTGTCACATTTAACGTCAGTAAAACTGAATCCCTTTTATTCAGCAGGAAAAGACGTCCTTCTGCTGTTTCACTTCAACTCGATACTCAGCCAATTGATTTGGTCACTCAACATAAACATCTAGGGTTAATTTTTGAAAACAGTGGAAATTAAAAATCATATATTAATGAAATAATTGGTCGTTGCTCTCAAAGAATTGGTATTTTACGAAACCTCAAATATAAAGTTGACCGTACTGTTCTCGAGACTATCTATAAATCATATATTCGTCCTATTGTTGAATATGGTGATATTGTATGGGATGGCATCCCAATAATCCAATCTGATCGTCTTGAGAAAGTGCAAGTTGAAGCCCTTAGAATTATTACAGGAATAACTGTCAGCTGTCCACTTCGTAAACTGTACTTAGAATCTGGCATTATTCCTCTCTCCCAAAGACGTAAAATGCACAGGTTAATAATGTTTTACAAAATTGTTAATGGCCTCGCTCCTGATTATCTCTCAAACCTTTTACCAGACCGTACAGGTGCCATCCCATACAATACTCGTAATGCTGATGACTTTATTCCATTTAGATGTCGTACAACGCAATATTACAATTCTTTCTTCCCATCAACAACAAGAGATTGGAATGATTTACCTCCCTCCATTCGGCAATCATCCTCTCTCAATATTTTTAAGAATGAAATTAAGAAATTATTTCATGAAATGCGACCACCTTCTCATTTTCTTGTTGGAAACAGAGTAAGTAATATCCATCTATGTAGGATGAGAAATGGATGCAGTGCACTAAAACGTCACTTGCATCGTAATAACGTAACTTTGGACCCTTTCTGTATCAACTGCCCAAGACAGCCCGAAGATCAAGATCACTTTTTCTTCTCATGCCCCGTTTTTCTAACCCAAAGAAATCGATTCTATGCAGACCTCCGTGTCCTTTTTCACCCCCCTTTTACCCTTCCGCCGTCAGCTGCCACCTTGTTAAATGGTTATGACTGTTTTTCAAATAATGAAAATGAACACCTATCCTTAATCACGCAGGGTTTCATTCTTAGAACAAGGCGTTTTGTTGATTGATTGTTACTAGTATTTTTTGTATTTCTGTTCGGACATCTTGTCCCCTAATTAACTGTATGAACATTGTGAACAATGGGGACGTCTTCACTATCACACCTCTGGCTCAAAATGGCCGCTTGATTACATTTTCGTTCTGTTCTTCTTTGCATTTCACCTGGGTGTGGTAATGGCAACGTTCCCTTTGTACAAAGAAAATTCTGTAGAGGACGAGACTATGAGCAGAACCTGCTCACTCTCGTCCTCATTATCTATATTACTTAGATAATAAAATATATATATATGTAAAAAAAAAATGGTTGTAGCCGCTGCACAGGCAGACATTGCGGACAGTTACCTTGACTGGACGGGTGGCATTTTCGAAAAGGCATAGCAGAAAAATCGTACGAAAAGTTATCACTAAAAGTTAGTAATAAAAATTTATAACATGTAAAACGGGCATTAGAAATATTTTACTGTGCATGACGAAAAATATGACCCCGTCACTGGGTCATGTTTTTTCTGTACTGTAGGATTGACCTATTACATTCGGACAAAGGGGCACAAAGCGTCAGTCGTACAATAATATACTACCACAGCGTACACGATAGGAATTACTTTATCCTCGCCTCTAAGAGGTCAGTCATTAATGTCCAGGAGGTGACATTTACAAGGCACGGCAGGCATTGCCAGGTCATTGTGAGTACAATATTCCAACAAATTTCCCCGTTCTGATTGGTCGAACAAAGAACGAAGCTCCGGCGCCTATTATAGTATGGAACAAAGGCCTAGTCATGAGTACTCTGGACTGACCTCGTAGAGGCGGGAATAAAGTATTTCTTGTAGCATTTTATTTTACAAGAAAAAGAAGACACAATCTGTCTGTGGATTTTTTTCCTTTGCGGCAAAAATGGGACGATGTTTCCCGCCATACATGGTAAAATAAATTCCTACAAAATATTTAATAAGCAAGAAGTCAATCTCCAGAATTCACGAATTTTCGACCCCAACCGGGGTCTTTTTCAAGTGGAACTTTACAATCTGAAACTCTAGAAAAGACTGCGCTGAAACCCAAATGTAGAACTAACACCTGTGTAGACAGGATGGGTGAGCAATTAAGGAAAGAATGGTGTCCAAGCACCACAAATGGTTGCTGGACCTAATTAAGAGAGTGGATGTAATTAAGGCAAGAAAAGTGTCCAAGCCCCACGGATGGTTGCTGGACCTAATAAAGGGAGTGGATGTAATTAAGGAGAAACTGATTTTAATAGCTGAAAGAAAAGGGTTTAATAAATATGACATGTGTAATACATAACAAGCACAAAGCGAAAAGATGCACGAAGGTCAACACAAAGTAAAAGAATATAAAAGGAAGTCAACTTCCAGATTTGTAGGAAAAAACCAGAATGGATAATGCAAATCACTGAGCAGTGAGAAGAATAGGGCGAGGAGGAATAGAGCAAAGGGGGGGGGAGGGAAAAAAGCAAGGCCTAGACCAGAAGGGGAGCCACGTACCCACCACAACTGGAAAACCTAAAACGAAATAGGCCTACCAGGGGGAGAGAGCGAGAAGAACACGAATGCCAAACTAGGGACTCAGAACCTCAGCATCTTGTGTTAAGACCTGAGGGGGTGATGGTTTTAAGGGTCCACATCCATTTCAACTCTGTACTAAGGAGGGTCGTCTACAAAATATTTCGTAGGAAAAAAATGTATCGTATACGGCGGCCTTTTTTAACCATGTAGTGTTGGCGACTTTGCCTGGGTTTGGCAGACTTGGTCACATTTGTGAATACACATGAATAATGGGATAAAAATAGAGCAAACAGCTGTTGTCATTATTGATTGGGTAGAAACATCAAAATAGGAGAGATTTATATTGCAAACGCAATGCAAAGCAAATATAAAATAAATGCATGTTTTTTTCATTAGAAGAATGTGCTGGACTAACGTCATTCATCTCGTGAAGTCACCCGTGCTAGGCCTATTGATGTCGTTGCTATGGTGACTGTGTTTGTCAAACTGAAAATACGTCTGCCTGTCTGCCAACACAGGTCAGAAATACTTTTATGTCCGTTGTACACGTAGGTTTTTCTTGTACTAAAAATTATAAACGAGGCTCATAAAGGGTGATTTCTGTCACGGGCCACCGATTCCTAGCTGAAAGCATTGTGAACACCCATTTACATGTAAGACCCATTTATAATTTTTTATTACTAAAACGGAAAAATCCTAAGTGTACAATGGGCATTACTGACCCACTGCTAAGGCATCCATAGATTGTATAGGACCTGCATGTGCTGCCCTCTATCACAGTTAGGATTTGTCATTTCGACGAATTAGATACTCAGTTTGGTGATAGAGTTTCCTAGAGTTTTCCTAGAGTTTCAGATTGTAAAGTTCCACTTAAAAAAGACCCCGGTTGGGTCGAAAATTTGTGAATTCTGGAGATTGACTTCTTGCTTATTATCAGTTTGGTGATAAATGGAAAACGAACCTAAAGTTTGTCATTTTGACGAAGCAGAGTTTTTCCGTGAACGATTCAGTGGATATTCAGTGAGTAATTTGTTGCAGTCTTACACGTGCCGGCACGACACGATCGTCATCTTAATATGTTCATTTCGGACCAAGAGCATTTTCTGAATTACTGCCAGGGCGTGGTTATCCAGGAAAATGAGAAATTTCACAACACTTGGTAAACATGCGCCTATTACAGATGAAAACGAGCCTCTCGGCGAGATTATTCAGTACAGGTTGGGACAGGCAGGAAAGATTTTTTTACCACTGCGGTGAAACAGTCAGTCGTAGGTAATTGTGATTAATTGAAGTTTATTAAAGAAAAAGAATTCATCACAGCACAGTACAAGAGAAGGGCTGAAGCACAAACATCAACAGCCCTTGTTTACATAAAAAACAGGTCTAACAAGTGACACAAAATTGGCAGACAGGGAAGAATAATGCAGTACCCTTGACAGATTTCAGTGGAAAGTTGAAAGAATTGCATATACATACATGTACAGTCACTGACATACATTTATCTAAACCTGACGCCTTGAATATTTCAGATACTGCTGGGCTAATTGTAACACGTTTTTTCCACACGAATATTCCTGCAATAGAGCTCATCAGAAAAAAAACCAAAAATCAAATATTCACTTCTGGAATTTTGACTTGAAATGGCCTAAAGAAGACCCCGGGGTGGGGTCGAAAATTTGCAGATATCGGAGTGGACTTGGATTGTATTACATGTATTATATTGTTAATACGGACCCATTGGTACCAAGACCAAGGGAACTATGGCCACACAGAAGTAGCTCAAAGCTTGAAGTTGGTCTTAAACCGTCTAAGAGCTTACGTTGATGGTAGGCAGTAGACCCAGGTCAGTATAAAACCTGGAACGAAGATCGTCTAAGAGAGGGCAACTGAAGAGAAGGTGTTATATGATTTTGTGCGATTTTCAATATGTTATTCCCCATATTCAATAGAATAAAAAACCTTTTGTTGCAATTTGTTTGGGGTCTTCCGTATTTTGACCCGACTACATGGAGAAGGCCAGATATTTCTTCACTGAAATTCTGCCATCTGAATGGTGGTCGCTGGATTATTTTACAGCAAGCAGAGGATCTCCTTATTAAAACTGTGAAGACGAATCAACTGATTCACGCTGCCCCATGTACTTATACATGTACCGGTACCGGTATTAGCATTTTATGACCTACACAGCGTGTGTGCGAATATCAACCATTACCGGTGTTCCAGAGGAAAAAGTCCTAGGAATGTATGTCCGCCAAACAATAACCAGCTATTATGTAGGCCTAAGGCTTTTATTGAAATTTCTGTCTTATGGAATGTACCGAGTCTACAAATAGAAAAGGAGACGCTGAAGCGCTAAATCATCTACAATCATTATAATGAGTTCTATGCTAAATTGATTATATAAATGTGAAGATTTTACAAAAAATGAAGTTATCTTTTAACAAAGTCAGCAGCTGGTCTTTAAACATGGGAAGTATTGGTAGGTACACTCATGGAAAAAAGTAAATGGACAGCAGTTTTTCTTGAATACCTCCAAACCATTGCGATGCAGGAGAGTGAGCCTAACATATGTGATAGCAAATTTGCCTGGCTATCTAGTGATATCAAAGTCCCGAAAATCCGGTGAAATCCACCTTTGATAGAAGGAATTTTGTAAAGTCATGTTTTTGGCTACTTTTTTATTTGCAGGTTTTCAGTGAAAATTTTTATATGAGCGTATTCCTCTTATCGAGAGCTTTCATATCACATCTTAAATTTTCAATTATTTTCATTAGAAAGGTGGTTTTTAACCACATTTATCGAAATTATTCTGCACATGCCAGACACACCTTTGAAAAGGCCCTCTCCGGCCTATTATGAGCTGTGTTGTCATTTCTACTTCACAATGAATGAGAAAAACCAAGTCATGGAAGGTAGTGGTCAGACGGTCAATTTCTTACATAGGGTCAATTTTTTAACACGGTCCAATTGTGATACTCCATTGGGTAACTAGTGGTTGACTAACAGTAAACTTCATTGATCTAAATTCAATTTGACGCTATTTGAATTGTGTGGTGAATTTCCTATCAACTGAGTCAGGCCTATCACCACAAGCACGCGTCAACACACAAAAAGCTATCGAATGGCCATTTATTCTGATCTACTCAACAGGACAATGACAGCAAGGGACTGTGTCAAAGGTGTGTCTGGCATGTGCAGAATAATTTCGATAAAAGTGGTTAAAAACCACCTTTCTAATTAAAATAACTGAAAATTCAGGATATGATGTGGAAGCTCTCAATGAGAGGAATACACTCCTATAAAAATTTTCACTGAAAACCTGCAAATAAAAAAGTAGCGAAAAACATGACTTTACAAAATTCCTTCTATCAAAGGTAGATTTCACCAGATTTTCTGGACTTTGATATCATCAGATAGCCAGGAAAGTTTGCTATCACATATGTTAGGCTCAGTCTCCTACATCGCAATGTTTTGGAGATATTCAAGAAAAACTGCTGTCCATTTACTTTTTTCCATGAGTGTACATGTCAGTTACAAACTGAAGTTATGGACGGATATTTTTATGACAGTATTTCGCAATTTTCTTGATATTGCTGCCCTCTGTTGACATCAGATAAATAAAGAGATCTTTATTTTTTGATAAAAGGTCAACATTGCGGAAATGTGATTTTATTTCATCAATCAGGGTGCTTCTGTCTGCATATTTGGTACAATCTAGGAGAAAATCTGTATCTCATCCTCTACTAAATGTAGATTACTTTGCAGGCAGGAGACAGACAGTCGATCACAACGTGGAGTAGGTGGTTTTGAATGACGCCCAGTTGCTGATTCTTAAAGGGGCAAGAGCAGATCCATGGCTCTTGACTGGGACGTCATCTAGATAATCTTCATGCATGAATTTAGTTTTGAAAAGGACAAATGTCAAAGTTCCCTCCATCATCTTTTTATAACGATTGACAAAATTGTTCTCCCAATATTCAACAAATTTTTCTTTCATATAACTTGTAACCATGGACTTGCTGGGTACATCCCGAGCAATGTCAAGATTGAAGTTAAAATTTTCTCTTGGTTCTCATTTTATTCAACAAATTTCAACAAATTTAAACCTTTGCTTTGTCTACAGATTTGGAAGTTGTTCGTCGACATGCTAGTTTGTAGGTGTTTAAAATATTGTGATACGGAGACTACAATGTCATTAAAAAGAGGAAATCGTCCCAATTCACCCCTCACAGCCATGATTCAAACTTTCTTTCATACTCCTAATGTATATTTACAAAAAGATAAGTCAATCTTTTCATAGGGCTGTCTTGTAATTTGCTGAAAATAGTTCCACGAAGAAAGCTTGTTGGACTGGTTTTTAAATAAACTAGCATGGTACCCGTGGCGAGCACATTCACAGGATGCATGTGGCCAGAGGATGGCATTTTGCTGGACGTCTGTGTGTGGGAGGAAAATTTTTAGTGGGGGCCAACTCCTCGGACAATAATCTAGGCCTATGGGAAGCAGATGGCAGCAGTTTTATGTGTTGAAGTTCCTATTTTCTGATCACCCTGCCTGGTTGAAGACAATGCATTATACCTGGTTCCGTCGGCCACCGTGTAGATGGTGTTGCGCACGCAGCGCCATCTACACGGTGGCCAGCGAAACCAGGCTAGTGGGCATTGCAAATCATTGGAAGTTTCTTCCTGCATTTTAAAGGGTAAAAAAATGTAATGCCACCCGCTTAAAGGCCCCCATGTCATTTTCAACACTTCCTGTGAAAATGGTGCCATTTCGATCAGAAACCACGGAGGAGTTCGTGTTCGAAGTTAAAGCGCCACCGTCAATTATAATATAGATTTTCAGCACCCCAGATTTCAGCACAGTAAAGGCCTTTAGGTTTAATAAGCATACATTCGCACCGCAACGTGCCACACTTCTCAAATTTGTTGTCTTTTTAGCGTGGATTTTTCAAGCACATATTAGCTGATGCCACCTCAAAATCATTTAGTTTCTAAATGTATACAATGATTGACTGTGACCCATCCACACTTAGTGCCCGTCTTCCCCGCCCCCCTCCAGACCCATAAGGGGCCGCATGCGCGTTCCCATTTTCTCAGGAAAGGGGGTACTTTTTAGTCATTTGTCTCAGGAAGATTTTACCTGAGAACATCAAAGAAAGGGGGCTGTTTTTCAACCATCTCCCGAGATTTTCAAAATACGGGGTTGTAGTTTTTCGTCAGCCTACTAGTGAAAAATAATAAAGGAGATAATAACGCGCAAATGTTCCCTAAATTGGGGGTGAAAACCCAAATGTTCCCTAGATAGGGGGTATATAGCATACGAAAAATCCCGCAGTAGAGGGGTGATTTTCTGAACGTTTTCCCTAGATAGGGGCTATCTACTGAAAATTGGGAACAAGCATAGGTACTCCTTCAATTGGGGAGTGGGGGGGGGCGGGCCGTCTTCAAAAGAAATCTGTTGGGCTATGTCATGACTATCATTTGGCATGCATCGTAGTTTCCCCTACCTGTATGATGTCCCCCAATGTAACAGCTGTGAAGATGTCCAAAAATTCATCAAAATGAATAGAAACCCCAAATTACATGTAGGCCTATTGCAATATGAATCACACGCATACACTGTAAATCCACCTCATCAGGAACACCTCAAAGTATTCCTCTAAAATCAACAGAACAATAAAATGTGGGGTCCACGTGGTATACATGAAGCCCTGGAATGACCTGATGAGGGTTCTAATGGAAAGCCTAAACGAAAATAATATACCATAATTTAAAAAAAAATAAAATGATATGAGTCGACCGGAAGCAGGACAACATCGTTTCAAAAAATAATGACGATATTTGAAAGCTTTGTCAGCATACAATGGATGAGAAGATTGAAAACAAGATCACATCATAAAGTGACTGTTGGAAAAAAATCCGTTGTTACTCTGTTCGGTAAATATCAAGAAGTCAACTTCTAGGACTTAGCAAATTTCCGACCCCAACCGGGGTCTTCTTCAGCCTGGCACTTTTCCACACTAGATTTCAGAAAAGACTCTTCTTGATATTTACCACTCTGTGTGTCAATTTTTGTGCTTTCTTCTTTGGATTGTTAGTCTGTTCAAAATAAATACTGCCCTGTGTAAGAGAGACTGTGCACTAGTTTGGGAAAACCCACCATTTGACCCGTACTACACCCAACACCGGTTGCATTGCCATCTATTTTTGACCTCTCTGTCCCAGATGCATGATAAACAGCATCTAATGAATACAGCATCTAAAATTAGGTCAGTCAGCAGTAGATACCATATATTTTAACACATTGTCACCGTCTTGACCTGTCTTCAATAAATTACACAGTCTTTTGAATAGCACTCGGAGGAAGCTCATCAGGTTTTCTCCAGTTGTGATATCGTTCAGCGAAGTCTAGGTCACGCTGGCCTAGAAATGCTACATGTATGTCCACGACTTCGTCTTTTTTATGGGGTTGGCCTGCACCCATCTAGAAACGTTTTCCAACTCGACCAGTTGCACTCCACAATCATGGCGGCCAAATCCGACGGATGTCTCGCCTCACTTTCGCGACAATCCACTAAAGCTTGTACGTAGTCAGTTCTTTGGGACGTGGCGTATACGTTGAATATGAAAGATGGAAAGGGAACTATCCTCAGCATTATGTAGCTCCCGAGCAGTCTACCCAGTCTCCCATTTCCATCACTGAACGGGTGTAAATCTAAAAACTCAAGCAGAAAATATGCCACGCACTTGAACAACTGTTTCAACAAAGTCTAGGTCATTCAGCAAAGTCTAGGTCACGCTGGCCTAGAAATGCTACATGTATGTCCACGACTTCGTCTTTTTTATGGGGTTGGCCTGCACCCATCTAGAAACCTTTTCCAGCTCTCCCAGTTGCACTCCACAATCATGGCGGCCAAATCCGACGGATGTCTCGTCTCACTTTTGCGACAATCCACTAAAGCTTGTACGTAGTCAGTTCTTTGGGACGTGGCGTATACGTTGAATATGGGAGATGGGAAGGGAACTATCCTCAGCATTATGTAGCTCCCGAGCAGTCTACCCACTCTCCCATTTCCATCACCGAACGGGTGTAAATCTAAAAACTCAAACAGAAAATATGCCACGCACTTGAACAACTGTTCCAACTTTTCCGACGCGTTTTCTATCCCCTTTATGTGGTCCAAGAGACTGTTGACGCGGAATTCCAAAGTCTCCAGTTTCCTTTCCATCTCTTGTTCTCCACACCTGGGGTAATTGTACCTTTCGCAATGGTGGATGACATATCTCTCGTTCTCGCTGAACACACCGGGCGGTGTAATACCACCGCCAGTTACGTTGGTCATAAGAATTTTGTGCACACGTTTCAATTCGTCTGCAAGTTCTAACACACCTGCAGTATCAGGCTCTGTCAGTGACGTTTCATGCAAGTTATTCAGGTACGTCCAAGCTTTCAAAATGTTCATGGTCTCGTCCTCAGATTTCGACAAACGTCGGTTCAATCGCGGCTTCTTTCTGAGTCTTTCGTTTACGTCATGTTTCCTGTGAATATCTTCTACTTCTTTAATATTTTGTACTCCCACATCTTCCTCGACGTTAATCCTAAACACGAAATAATCCGTCATTTTTTTCAGTGTGTTGCTGAAGTTCTCCCCGCCGATAACCGAATCCTTCATGTTCTTCCATTTTTCCTGGTACTGGAGGATTTCTTTGATCATGGTGGACGCTGGAGTTGCATCGGCTGTACCATTCCTCCATCGAGGGTGTTCCGAGATGTCGTAATCCAAAAGGTCCAAACAGACGGCTCCAGCTCCAGCGCCAGTTCCAGAGCAAGCTCCAGCTCCAACGCCAGGTCCAGCTCCAGCTCCAGCTCCAACGCCAGCTCCAGCTCCAGCTTCAGACATTCTTCGTCATCCAATGTAGAGCGTCTGGTGAATACGTGTCGGACAAGAGCACGAAGAGAAGTGGTGGTGCAATCCCACGAAACTGACGGCAATGGTTACCCCGATCGAGCAGACAAAAAACCACAAAACCGGAATTGAAGGTGTACTTATAGGTAGGCCTACTCCATGACGTCACCATGACTGTTCCATCAGGTGGGAGGGCGGCATGGTAGTGTCCATTCTATGGACCGAGTCCAAATGGACTGAGTAACATGGACTGAGTGGCAAAAAAAATATAAACACCAATAATAAATGTTAGCCATTTCTTACCAGTTGATGCTGATATCTTCAAAGAGTTAAGAAAACAAAACTAAATTTTGTTCTTCGCTGAGCGGACCTGAAATCCCCAAAGTTACATCAACCCAAAAATCGCTCGGCGCTGAAAGTCTGGCCTAACAAAACATGACGACGTCATGTCATGTGGAACGCCTTTCGAGGAAACGATTCACGGAATGCGATGCTGGGAATCGTGCAACCTCGTTCCAAAGGTTGCTCCTATACGCAAGTGAAACAAGCCGTGCCCCCCGGCCACGCCTGAGTGTAGACAGTAGATGTCTGACCCAATACCACCCTCTACACTCGAATTGGGGCTACCTCGTCCCACGATATTTCCTTGAAATACTGATACCCAGAAGCGTTGATTCTAAAATGCAGAATGTAAGTGGAACGTAAGTCACTAAATTCGCTTTTTAGCCCACCTGATGTGGTGAGCTCTTACGATGGTGCAGCGCCCGTCATCGTCGTCGTCGGTTAGCTGGGCACGTTTTGTAACCGCTGGGGCTATTGACCCGAAACTTCGGCAGTTCGAAAACGCCGAACCGCCGAAATTGGTACCCCAATTTCGAAAAGACAGAACCGCAACCAATTTTTTTCTTCAAAATCGCCTAAATTTGTGATTTTATGTTCCAATCAGTATTCGAATATGTCAGCTTGTCAGCTTGTACCACAGGCAGAGATATTTCAAATTATCAAGTTTGATATATCAAAATCTCATGATATTTCAATCACCCGGACACATGAGGCTGAGAAATTTAACACAGTCCAGTCCTTGGATAAGCAGGCATGAGCTGAGACTTGTTTCACGTTGCTCAGTTGACAATATTGGCAAGTTATCTCAAAATATCTGTGATTGATTTGTGATTGATATCACCATGACCCCTACATCTCAGATCAAAAGTAATCAGTCTATTCGATTCCTAGGGTATGAAAACCCAGGTGTAGAACTTGTTTCTGTTGCTCTAGGTGTTAAAGGAGCTGAGTTATGGCATCAGATAAAAGCGTGGTGGACAAAATATCAAGTCTGATATGTTGATTACATCATGATGGCGGCATCGGATGTTGAAAATGATTAGCTGATTGGATTGCCCAGGTTGACAAACCTAGGGGTAGGATGTGTTACCAGAGCTGTAGCTGTTGAAGGAGATAAGATATGAAGGCGTGACAGACGGACACACACACAGACACGCACACACCCCTATACACACACAGAAACACACACACACAGACACCATGACCAAAGACAATATGGTTCCCGATCTTAGTGATCGAGAACCATAAAAAATCTCTTCGGTGTGATCAGGTGTGATGATGTATCTAGGTGCCCTCTATGTCTGTGGCGAATTTCGGTCCGATCGTACTTCAAATATGGCCACCAGGTGGCTATCTTGGAAATTGGGCGTTGGCCCATAGCTCGTTAACTACTGGAGCTAGAATGTTCTGAACTTGAACAAGTATCGGTATGTACCTTTGTAGCCTTCATGTGTATAGCAAATTTCAGCGTGATCGGACTTGACAGACTACTGCCAGGCAGCCATTTTTGAAAATGGAACTTTGACCTGTGTGATCGATAAAGGTTGTTCAACTTGAAAACCCGTAAAATATATCATGTGTCTTCATTTGATGTACCCATGATACAAATTTGGTGATGATCCGTCAAATAATGATCCGTCAAATAATAAGTTAGTTATTGTACTTTTTGTATGTTCAAATGGAGCCATCTACATGTAGTGACTATTCAATGAACTACAGTACATCCATCGTGTTTGGGAACTCATGGTCAACCAGTGGAGCCGGTGTAACGTTAATGAATGTACCCTGTTAGCCAGTGTCCGGCGGACTGGGAATTATATACGGACATTCTGTAACGTTACAACAGTGGTGTCAACGGTTGTCCGCCCCGTAAATCACCGTAACCACTGTTCAGGTCTGATGGGCCTATAGGCTTATTGTGAGTCACAGTGAAGGCAAGTCAATAGATTTGTAACAAGGGGAAAATAAAATCGCGGCCCGAGCAGTTCGCCCCAATAGCCTAGTGCGCTAACAGTCACTCGTTCTCTCCGTTAAGATCACAGAGTCACCAGTTCCAGGTTCGAATCCCACAGCAACCCTTTTCTCTTTCTTCGTTAATAAATCGTTTGCTCTGACATTTCAGGTATATCATCATCTTTAGGCACCACTCTGTTATGGTGATTGTCTTTCTCTTGGTCGAATTTATAGAGATTTAAAAAAAAATATTCTCAATTTCACCGTGATGCGGAGAAGTATATTTTAAAAAAATTAAGCATAATTACGAATTCAAACTACACGAATGGCCACGTTTTCCGTATATCATGCCAATTTTCGCTGAATTCTTCGTTCGCTGGAGGGTTTCTGGATGCCTCTAATTTTAATCAATACTGTATGAAGGCCTAATAGCCTATATAAATTGAAATAATCCAAATAAATAGTGTGGTGATGAAATATTTGAAAAACAGTAATTTAGGCCGAAATTCTCATGTCCAATGAAGTGATTCAAAAGTGCACTCTTGAGTCACTCCATGGGATATTTAAAATATATATAATGGAATTTCGGCCTAAGTTACTATTTTTCAAATAGCCTATATGACTGGCGTGATTCAATCTGTATCAATGCGTTAGACTTGTGCAATAAATTATGGATAACGGAGTACAATCACCCTGTAAAGCGGTCCGTACGTACACGCATAATATTACTACACAATATGGGGCCCAAATGGGGTCATGTTCTGGCATGATGGGTGGAAGAACAAGTATCGGTATGTATCTTTGTAGCCTTCATGTGTATAGCAAATTTCAGCGTGATCGGACTTGACAGACTACTGCCAGGCAGCCATTTTTGAAAATGGAACTTTGACCTGTGTGATCGATAAAGGTTGTTCAACTTGAAAACCCGTAAAATATATCATGTGTCTTCATTTGATGTACCCATGATACAAATTTGGTGATGATCCGTCAAATAATGATCCGTCAAATAATAAGTACAATCACCCTGTAAAGCGGTCCGTACATACACGCATAATATTACTGCACAATATGGGGCCCAAATGGGGTCATGTTCTGGCATGATGGGTGGAAGAAGATTGGCATCTAACAAGAACAGGACATCGGAGCGATGTCAATGGTTTCCGATCCTGAAGACTGTGGCCAATCTATCACTTGCCAATTTCCAGTTGAAGTTATGAGAATGCTTTAGAGCTGATTAACTGTGGCCTTGACTTCTGACCTTGAGAAGTGTTGCGTAACTGGAACAGGCGTCCTTGATTAAACCTACATGAAGTGGTTAATGCAGGCTTCTAATTAGTTCCCTCCTGAAATTCTGAGCAGATTTGCAGTTTCGAACTGTTTACCTTGACCTTGACCTCTGACCTTCCAGGCCATTGCGTAGTCTAAAAGGTCGTCCTTGATAACCTATAGGTGTAGGTGAAGGTTTTAGGCTTCTACTTTACCAGGTTCTGACTTATCTCATGTTATCAAATTTGCATCCAATGTCAAATCTCGCCATGATATCAGCAAATATCATGTAACCGAGCTGGAGCATGTGACTGTCCCCTCGACTGGAATATCAAATTTGATATATCAAATAATCATTATGATGCTGACCCTGGAAAATAAATTTGTTGATGCCAGTATCTTGCGAAGGGCTGTAAACATAGGGAAGGAACTTGTTACTTGTACTCTACCTGGCCTCGGAGCCAAGTTATTCATGAAACAAAAGTGTGACAGACAAAATCTCAACCGTTGATATATCAATTTCACCATGAACCAGGTATCGGAGACCTGACATTTTCATTCGATCTTGTAGCTCAGTTCATGTTACCTGGGGGTAGGTCGCATTTGCATGTCTGTAGCTGTTGCAGGAGCAAAGTTACAAGGTGTGACAGACTGAACAGACAGACAGACAGACACCACGGTCAAATACAATTATACCCCCCTTTTTGGGCAGACCATAAAAAAATTTTGTCACGTATATTGGCAAACAACTATTTAATACGCTTGTCACATGTAGGATACACAAGTTCTTACCATATGTAAGCCATATGCGCCCAGAACAGAACGTACATACGCTCAATTCAAACCAAACCCGTCAGCCGTCTTGCGACGGCAGGAAAACCAAAGCGGAAAATCGTTAACTTGCAATCATTCCGATGACGTGATTCTCGGCTGCCGCTCTGTGACTGCCTTTAGTCACAAAAAGCCCAAGTCGAATAAACCAATGAACCCGGCACACTTACATGGCTAGAATTCCAATTTTGCTCTCAAATACCGGGAAATGGCGTAAAAGCACTCTTCTTTTTTAAAATTTTCCCGGGGGAGGCCCCCCGGACCCCCCGCCTATTTTATCGAATCTTTGCCCCCTACAGCCACTACGGCCCTGCTATTTTGTTGGGCTCTCTCAGACCCGACGCTACAGTATCAAAAAATCTGTTATGTCGGCCTAATCGGCACCAAGGTTATTTTTGTATATCGGTATAAGAGAATAGCAAAATCAAATTGTTGGTCTTGCTTTTTCCGTTGTCAAGATGCCAGAAAAACGCTTCTAAGCACCTCAAATTTAAAATTTTCCTGGGGGAGGACCCACAGACCCCCCGACAGGGCTTCGCACCTTCGGCGCTCGCACTGGCCTGCGCCCTCCCCCCTTTCCAGAAATCCTGGATCCGCGCCTGTTTATACCACCAAATTGTTACTGAGTCCGGCGGACTCGCGCTGCACCGGTTGTTCAAAGCAACATGGTGCAATTATGACTATGATGCTATGACACACAGAGACAGAGGTGGGGTCAGTTAGTACAGTGACCATGGAACAGGTAGGCCTACAGTCACTTCATGCAGTTTTCACTGGTGACTGCCATTCTGCTGTGTCAGGGGGAATAGCTGATGATGTTGCCTTTGGACATGATGAACAAGGTTTTGCTTGTGCTGGTAGGTATTTTGTTACCCTTGGCCTAGGCAAGGCCATACAACCATGATGATCAGTCAACGACTTTGATGGGCGCCCAATCTAGGCCTAGGCCCTACCCCAATATTTTGATGGCAATGCAATTCAAATGCCTCGAGGCCTAGGCCTACCTGCCCTGTTAGGCCTAGCTGTACAAAATAGGCCTACACTTGAACACGCAATTTGTCATCTGTTCTTCTGGGACATTCACCCATAGGTGAGCACATCATGGTCCATGGACCATTTCATTCACATGCCATTACCTGAAGATTTTTTGTGAAAATCAATCGTCTCTGAGGTAATGAAAAATCGGTTGGGGAAAATGTTTCCGAAAAAGACCATGCCCTTTAAGCTGGAGTCAGCCGGAAACCTGAAAATGACAACACCAAACACCAAAAATAAGAAAAAATCTCAAAAATGGAGGTGCCTAAATTTCATTGCAGGCTAACCCCAGAATGAAATTCATCTGAGATTTGTTGTAAAACCCTGCTCCTCGCTCAGTTTCCTATTACTCTAAAATTTGATTAAGAAACAAGTTGTATTTGGGATAAATTTGATCAATTATTTTAAGGATAAATTCTGTACAGCTAAAATGATGAAAACTATTTTAACTCCTCGCTCCTCTCATACTCATTTTGTGAATACACATGAATAATGGGATAAAAATAGAGCAAACAGCTGTTGTCATTATTGATTGGGTAGAAACATCAAAATAGGAGAGATTTATTGCAAACGCAATGCAAAGCAAATACAAAATAAATGCCTATTTTTTTATAAGAAGACTGTGCTGTACTAACATCATTCATCTCGTGCAGTCACCCGTGATGTCGTTGCTATGGTCACAGTGTTTGTCAAAGTGAAAATACCTCTACCTGTCTCTCGACACAGGACAGAAAAGTGCCCCTTGTACACGTAGGATTTTTCTTGTGCTAAAAATTATAAATCAGGCTCAAAAAGGGTGATTTCTGTCATACATTGTAGGCCACCGATTGCCGAGCTGAAATGGATTACGAACACCCATTTACATTTGTAAGCCCCATTTACATTTTTTTATTACTAAGGAAGACTCCTAAAGCCCGTTGTACACGTAGGATTTTTCTTGTACTAAAAATTATAAATGAGGCTCATAAAGGGTGATTTCGGTCATATGCCTACGATGCCTTGCTGAAAGGCATTGTGAACACCCATTTCAGCCCCATTTATAACTTTTAGTACCAGAAAAATCCTAAGTGCACAACGGGTGTTCGTAATCCATTTCAGCTTGGCAATCGGTGGCCTGTGACGGAAATCACCCTTTATGAGCCCCATTTATAATTTTTAGTTCAAGAAAAATCGTGTGTACAACGGCCCTTTCGTTGACCAACTGGTAAGGCATGCATAGATTGTATAGGACCAGTGCCTTATTCACGGAGCTCTCGCAACTTACGGAAGTGCGTAAACTATTGTCCATATGCGGGAAACCTATTGTTCACTCTCAGAGAGCCCTTGCGAGCCCTTAAAATTAAGGGGGATTTGTGAATAAGGTCCCTGATCACTACATGTATGTGCTGCCCTCTATCACAGTTAGATGCCCATTGAGGACATACACGGGTTCCAAACCACAGCTGAGATTTCAGAATCTGGTTCCTCTTGGACCTGCGTACCGGATAATATCCGTGTGATCGTGTGCAATTCGCTGTCACATTGCAGGAATTCCCTGGTTTTAAGGATCTTACGCGTTTGGAACACTGAAAAACTCTGCTTCGTCAAACTGACGAACTTTTTGTTTTTATTTTTTTATTTTTTTTTAAACTGACAAAAAACTGACGAACTTAGGTTCGTTTTCCATTTATCACCAAACTGAGTATCTAATTCGTCGAAATGACAAACACACGGTTCGTCATGTGGACCAACTCTTCTTGTATCTTCGTCCAAATGACGAACCGTTGATTTTGTCACTTCGACGAATTAGATACTCATTTTTGTGATAAATGGAAAACGAACCTAAGTGGGACAGGCAGGGAATTTTTTTTATCACTACAGTGAAACAGTGAGTCATAGGTAATTCCGATTCATTGAAGTTTATTAAAGAAAAAGAATTCATCACAAGACAAGGGCTGAAGCTCAAACATCAACAGCCCTCGTTTACAAAAAAACTGGTCCAACAAGTGACACAAATTTAGCGTAATGGCAGACAAGGGAAGAATAATGCAGTACTCTAACAGATTACAGTGGAAAGTTGAAAGAATTGCATATACATACATGTACAATCATTGATATACATTTATCTAAACCTGACGCCTTGAATGTTTCAAATACTGCTGGGTTAATTGTAAGACGGTTTTTCACATGTAAGTTGAACTTTTTGGTCATATTGCTGCAACAAAATTTTGGAAATATTATAGTTCTCTAATAGAGCTCGTCAGGAAAAAAACCCTAAAAATCAAACATTCACTTCTGGAATTTTGACTTGAAATGGCCTAAAGAAGACCCCGGGGTGGGGTCGAAAATTCGCAGCTATCGGAGTGGACTTGGATTGTATTACATGTATTATATTGTTAATACGGTCCCATTGGTACCAAGACCAAGGGAACTATGTCCACACAGAAGTAGCTCAAAGCTTGAAGTTGGTCTTAAACCGTCTAAGAGCTTACGTTGATGGCAGGCAGTAGACCCAGGTCAGTATAAAAACTGGAACGAAGATCGTCTTACGATAGGGCGACTGAAGAGAAGGTGTTATATGGTTTTGTGCGATTTTCAATAGATTTGTATGTTATTCCCCATATTCAATAGAACAAAAACCTTTTGTTGCAATTTGTTTGGGGTCTTCCGTATTTTGACCCGACTACATGGAGAAGGCCAGATATTTCTTCACTGAAATGCTGCCATCTGAATGGTGGTCGCTGGATTATTTACAGCAAGCAGAGGATCTCCTCATTAAAACTCTGAAAGTGAATCAACTGATTTACGCTGCCCCATGTACTTATACAGTGTACCGGTATTTTATGACCTACACAGCGTGTGCGCGAATATCAACCATTACCGGTTTTCCAGAGGAAAACGTCCTAAGAATGTAATTCCGCCAGACAGTATCCCGCTATTATGTAGGCCTAAGGTTTTATTGGAATCTCTGTCTTAAGGAATGTTCGGAGTCTACAGATAGAAAAGGAGGCGTTGAAGTGCTAAATTATGTACAATTACATGTATTGTACGTGCTCTTTATTTTCATGCTTGATTTTTCGTTTCCAGATACTTTTCTCTTTCATCGCGAAACCATTCTCCATGAAATCGCGTCACAAGCAGTAGAGTGTTACATTATTGTGTTCAGCCTGGTCCATCCACCTTAAAGGGCCTCTAGAGGCAGCTCACTATTAGGCTACTGCAACTATCAGTACTGCAACTATACAGCAGGTGGCGCTAGTTACCATGAACTTGTGAATTGTGGATCAGATGTTGACAGAAATCTGACTTCAAAAATGCCCAAGTTGCATCCTCATGCCACCAATTCTCTGTTTGTGATCATATCAATATGCACTAAAAAGCTGCCTCAAGAGGCCCTTTAAAACCCTAGATCTAGTCGTATTTTTCTTACTTTTGGGCTGAAGTGAGCATTTTCTGTGTACCTCTGTGTTCGACAATAACTGACGCCTCTGGGGTCTGATTTAGCCATCGAATCGTGTATGGGAAGATGAGATTCTAGAATGATCCCTATGATTTTTCACAAGGTTGTAGGCAGCGATTCGGATTATTTTGATCGGTGAATTAGGGGTATTTTATGCCTAGATCTCGAAGCAGCTGTTCATGTTTTAGGCCTACATATTTGCTGACGTTTCTTATCTTGACCCACTGTCCTGAATAGGCAAACAATGAACATCCTCATGACTACGCCTACCAGAGCCGATGTCTTACGGTAACATGATGGTGTCAATACATTCCAGGCGAAGGTCTCCCTACGTATGGGTTATTGGTGATATCCGGGGATGGCCCTGTCACACCTTGACGATTTAGCCAGCGTATGCCAACGTATGAAAAATTTGACTAAGACGCTGGCGTACGTCGAATAAGTTATGGGTAAGTTTTGTATAAGTTAAGAGCACGCTGAAGCACGCCAGCATACGTCGAAGTACGTAGAGGTCGTCGAAAAATGTTGTGCATGCACAAAAATTTTCGACGTATGCCAGCGTATGGTTCATACGTCCCGCATACGCGGCCCATACGTTATGCGATCGTTGACACGCGTTGATACACGTTATTTGTAAGTTACTCATAAGTCTAAATACGTCGAGATAATTTCTAGCGTACCAAAAACGTTTTTCCAACCTATTAGTAACGTGCCCTGAACCGATGCGTAATTTGTATGGAACTTACCTCCAACGCCTGTAGACGTATTTGACGTGTTCCGGACGACCACATAACTTACTGAACGTGTTGGTAACTTACAGCTATAGTATAATGGCGCATTGGCAGCGTTTAGGGGAACTGGTACCTAATGAAATGGTCCATGGATCATGTGCTCACCTGGGCGAATGTACCAGAAGAGTAGTTCCGGGGCAAGCCTCGAGTTCCAGGGTTACCCCTAATATGATTATGGTCAAAATCACAAGGTCAAAACATTCTTGCTTGTATTAATTTATATATGACACGTCCCAAAGTCCACATAGAGGGTACCTACACAGACACTGCACAAAAGTATTGCTACATAGTTTTTTCTCAATTTCTCGGTAGTCAGTCATCAATGTTTGGTTCCCAAATGTAGATGCGATACTTTCACTTTTAGGTGTTACAAGCCTGTTGCTTCGAAAAGTTTTAAGGAAAAGTGGGGTCTCTCAAGGAATTATCAGAATATCACTCATTTGATATATCGAAAATTTTGAAGTGCAAGCCTACCAGATTTTTACAAAATGAACACAACAGAAAAAATTGTGTTGAAAATTCGCATCATTTTCGAGTTACTTGGTATTAGTGCGGTATGGTGTGTTCTCCCGTAGGATTTTTTTGCTAAAGTTGATTTTTTTACTGTTTTGGCTTCAGTGAGGTTATAACTGCCCAAAAATGACGGGGTGCAAATTTTCTGACCCTTCCCTCACTTTCTGGGGGAGACCAATGGATACAACGACTGAGATTTGTACAGGAGAATGGGACCCGATGTACAGCTAACTTTTGAACGGTTGGATTTACACCCCATAAATGTATTACCAACAGATAGAAACATGGTGCCTCTAAATCAGATAGGCATATTCTTAATTGTTTTTAGTCGTATGTAACGAGAGATGACGTTTTTCATATAAATTAACACAAAATGAGTCAAAATGCATAAAACGTCATTTCCTAATTACGTAAACCGCTTAAAAACGCCAAGAATAGGCTTATTT
The DNA here is from genome assembly GCA_002633025.1 of Notospermus geniculatus. Taxonomy (NCBI): domain Eukaryota; kingdom Metazoa; phylum Nemertea; class Pilidiophora; order Heteronemertea; family Lineidae; genus Notospermus; species Notospermus geniculatus. Next base: position 44,504 of record NMRB01003042.1, read on the forward strand.
GATTCCGATGCACCATATTTCTATCTGCTGGTAATACATTTATGGGGTGTAAATCCAACCATTCGAAAGTTAGCTGTACATTGTTTCCCATTCTCCTGTACAAAGCTCAGTTGTTGCGTCCTTGATGTCCAATGGTAAAGTCAGTTCGCGAAATTGGGGGACGCCCCACAAAGAGGTTAGTGGTCAGAAAATTTGCACCCCATCAATTTCTGATAGTTTCGACCCTAAAGTACCTAGAACTGCAAAAAAATCAACTTTAGCACAAAAATCCTACGGGAGCTGCTTTGTTGACACACCATACCGCACTATATAGAAAATTGACCAATTTTGTCAAAAATCATTTTTTAGAAAAGTTCAGTTTTCTTGACAGGGTGGCCTTTCACTGGATGAAACTGAGACACATGCGATGACAGGTTTTCATAAGCAGTGTAATCTCATGCAAAATCTCATTTTTTTCCAGTTTTTGGTAGTTTTCGATAATCTTCGTTCACAGTTGATAGTTTTCTTTTTTTTGTAGGCCTAACTCCTTGCTCATCATCAGCTAGGCTTCTTTGTCGTGAAAACGAAGAGTGATCCCGTACCACATGAAGATTTTGTTAGTTTCACAGTTATTTTTTATTTCCTTTTCATGACTTGATATTTTTATTAGCAATGAGATTTTTCAGTCCATATGGCCAACAGTATGTTTTGCCACATAGGTAGTCCCCCGTAGCCCCCCCCCCCCATATATGTATTTGAAAATAGATGTAAAAATAGTAAAGGCATAAGAGGAATCCAGAAAAAAACGATGTTGCAATACTTTTGTGCAGTGTGTGATGATACATCCCGTGATCATACATGATCACACAAAGTCTTTTTAAGGGCTACGGCACGTGATCGTTGGCAATACGCTGCCGTGCGCTATGCACAAGTTAGAATCGCGTTGGGCATACGTTGTGAACGCCGGAAACACGCTACGCATTCGTTGGTATAAGTTATCTATAAGTTGTCGAAACGTTCTATATAAGTTACTAATACGTTATGTATACGTCGAACTCGTTATGAATACGCTATGTATACGCCCAAAATTGAAAAAAAACGTCGCTAGTTCAACGTATGGCATCAAAATGATCACGCTGGCTAAATCGTCAAGGTGTGACAGGGCCATAAAGGGCACGGCGAGACACGACCCCCTAAAATCACCTAGTGCCCAAAACGTCGCTAGACTTGTTATAATGAGTTCTATGCTATATTGATTATGTAAATATAAAGATTTTACAAAAAATGAACTTATCTGTAAGGATAGCAAGTATTGGTAGGCACATTAAAGTTACAAACTGATGTTATGGACGGATATTTTTATGACAGTATTTCGCAATTATCTTGATATTGCTGCCCTCTGTTGACATCAGATAAATAAAGAGATCTTTATTTCAAAGGACAACATTTCGGAAATTAGACTTTATTTCATCCATCAGGGTGATTCTATCTGCATATTTGGTACAAACAAGGACAAATATATCTCATCCTCTACTAAATGTAGGTTACTTTGCAGGCAGAAGTCAGACAGTCGATCACGACGGGGAGTAGGTGGTTTTGAATGACGCCCAGTTTCGATTTTTAGCCTGTGGTTGCTAATTCTTAGAGGGGTAAGAGCAGATCTATGGCTCTTGCCTGGGACGTCATCTAGGCCTACATAATTTTCATACATGAATTTAGTTTTGAAAAGGACAAATGTCAAAGTTCCCTCCATCATCTTTTTATAACGATTGACAAAATTGTTCTCCCAATATTCAACAAATTTTTCTTTCATATAACTTGTAACCATGGACTTGCTGGGTACATCCCGAGCAATGTCAAGATTGCAGTTAAAAGTTTCTCTTAGTTCTCATTTTTTTCGACAAATTGCAACAAATTTAAACCTTTGCTTTGTCTACAGATTTGGAAGTTGATCGTCGACATGCTAGATTGTAGGTGTTTAAAATATTGTGATACGGAGACTACAATGTCATTAAAAAGAGGAAATCGTCCCAATTCACCCCTCACAGCCATGATTCAAGCTTTCTTTCATACTCCTAATGTATATTTACAAAAAGATAATGCAATCTTTTCATAGGGCTGTCTTGTAATTTGCTGAAAATAGTTCCACGAAGAAAGCTTGTGGGTGATTCTCCGGTAACGGAATTACAAATCAGAGCGAAATTCAGTCATATTTTTTGCTCCCACCCTTATCTGGGGCATACAACGGATACGAAATCAGTCATATCCTGCGCATATCAGCCCAAAATATTTTTGAACAGGTTCAAACCCAGTCTACAATTCAAGCTTGAGGAGCAGTGTTTCCCAGCTTTGTCGGTAACGGAATTAATCAGAGAGGCAGTGCAAAAGCAGTCAGCAACTTTAAAAAAATTCTTGCACAATACCCGCAGAACCTATGATTACAATAACAGTATGATAATACAGCTTAGGTTGTTAGTTCTTAGTTCAGATATTAACCGTCACCAAATCTTTCTACATGTAAGAGAAATTAACATTTCTAAAAACAGTGTGTGGTAACGGAATTACAGTAACGGAATTACAAAAAAGTTACTTCTGAAAAGAAGGGTTCAAAGTCACATTCATCCCAACTGTATTATGTTGTACTTGTCCATTGTTCCTCAATCAGGTCTTGTAGATGTGAAATCAGCCAAAACACCATGCTTTTCATGGATGTAATCTGACCTACGGGGGGCTAAAGAAGGGTACCAAAACAAGGTCATGTCAGGATATTCTGTGCAAAAAACATGAATTTTAATTTTCATAAATTTATCTTGCCTTATAACTGAAAATACTTCACATTATAATTTCCAGCAGTGTTGCCTGAATCTCCTAGATTTTTTGCAGGTCTGAACGAGTTGTGATATCAAAGATGAAAATAAAAATTTGATTTTGTAATATCCATTCTCTACTGGAGCATTGCCCTTGTTGGCTTGGTTTTTAAATAAATTTTCAGCACCCCAGATTTCAGCACAGTAGGCCTAAAGGCCTTTAGGTTTAATAAGCATACATTCGCACCGCAATGTGCCACACTTCTCAATTTTGTTGTCTTTTTAATGTGGATTTTTCAAGCACATAAGCTGATGCCACCTCAAAATCATTTAGTTTCTAAATGTATATGTGGCAGGGTCTAGCGGTCGGTATCGTTTCCGACTTGAAAGAGTAAGTCAAGATGCCACAGTTTCATAAAATAATGTATGTTGTATAATTGTAGATTCTCACAATTCAGCACAGCAGTTCGACACTGAAGTCTTCATTAGCAGTCCGGTGAGGCCTCTGCCAGTCAAACCCATACCTCAGAACTATATTCTAGCATTTGAGAAATTTGACATGCCCTGCAGGGACAGGAGTGGTACAAAAAGAACAGTGCAAACTAAAGAACATTAAGGTCTACCGATACATATGCTTTCGCGCCCAAATTTCAGCGACTCGGTAAGTACGGTTCGATGAATAACAACCCCCATGCCGTCAAGTCTGCGGTTTCCCGGATTATAGGTTGTTCCTAAATTCATTCAATCACATTTCTTACCTCACCGCATGTAAGAAACCTACGGGATACGGTAAAAAAGGCACTGGTAAAAAAGGCACCGGTAAAAAAGGCATGGTAAAAAAGGCACTGGTAAATAAGGCACTGGTAAAAAAGGCACTGGTAAAAAAGGCACTAAAAATTAGGGGGGTAGGTAAAAAAGGCACTACCACAGAAAATGCATGGCTTGTTCAGGGCAGTTCTGTGGCATAAATATGATGCTTTACTTTCGTTGATAACTGCATATTTCCGGATGTTTTGATATGGTCAAATGGACTTGCAGCTGTTGTCTATGAGGGGGCTCAGAGCATGGGATTGGGGTGCATCCGGGGGGCTGCTCAGGATCATTTAAAGTGCCCTGACCTTGATCAGCTGGACCACTTGGCAGGGGCCAAAGAAAAGGGCACTGCGGTCGTTGGCATTGAAGCGATCACGACCACAGGCAGGAGTCATTGAACATACCCAGGTCAGTGGCCTTGGATATTATGGTCGGTAAAATTTAATACAATATTATATCATGGTCTGAGTTGAGCACTCATAGGGATGGTCCTGAGCAGCCCCCTGGATGCGGCCCCTATCCCATGCACTGAGTCCCTCACAGACAACGAGTACTGAGTGCAAGTCCATTTCAAAACGTCAAAACATCTGGAAATATGCAGTTATCAACGAAAGTAATGCATCATATTTATGCCACAGAACTGCCCTGAACAAGCCATTCATTTTCTGTGGTAGTGCCTTTTTTACCTACCCCCCTAATTTTTAGTGCCTTTTTTACCAGTGCCTTTTTTACCTGTGCCTTTTTTACCAGTGCCTTATTTACCAGAGCCTTATTTACCAGTGCCTTTTTTACCGTGCCTTTTTTACCGGTGCCTTTTTTACCAGTGCCTTTTTTACCTGGATTCGAAACCTACATGGATTCAAAAACGTATTGGGGGAAGAGGTTCCCCGAGCTTCAATAACGTTTTCAATAGCTTATAATCAGAAAGGGTCAGGAACTACCCTACGTGGGTTATTTACATATGAATACTACGGGTACTCATGTCTTGTTTTGTTAGAGGATGTCTTCACCAAAACTGCTCTATTTCTACACCTTTTGAGATATTTCGAAAATTCTTTTTGCATCTGATACTTTTCATCAGCACGGTAATAAACAAGAAGTCAATCTCCAGAATTCACGAATTTTCGACCCCAACCGGGGTCTTTTTCAAGTGGAACTTTACAATCTGAAACTCTAGAAACTATTGACTGTGTGTATAGGTGTAGGTTACAATTCGGGTCATGTCAGGACCCCATCCCCATCGAGTGAGTGAGATTGGTTGTAGCCCAGGATATTTACCGAAAATAAGGGGGAACCTAGAACAAATTGCAACAGAATTTCTTTTTGCTTTATATGGTTTAGTATACCCCTCCAAACATCACATAAAAAGTCCCTTCAAATCCGTTGTATGTTGTCGCTGTGTTGTAGAAATGACATATTACGTCATATTTTGCCCAAAATCAACAAATTTGCCATTTTTACAACAAATACGAGTTTAATGATGTTTTAATCATGCCTATCTGACTAAGAGGTGGCATATTTCTATCTATTGGTAATACATTAATAGGGTCTAAAACGGACGAGGAAAAAGTTAGCAGTACATGCACACTTGAATTTGTAATAGAAGTCCATATACATTGTAATAGGAGTTAATGAAGGATCTCAAATAAATACCAATAACGGGCACTTCGGGGGGTCGGATTTGAATGGACTTTTTATGTGATGTTTGGAGCGGTATACTAAACCATATAAAGTAAAAAGAAATTCTGTTGCAATTTGTTCTAGGTCAAATCATATTTTTCCTGGACTATTGGAGTGTCACCAGAATTGGATAGCGTGAGAATTCCGAGAAGGATTGGAATGCAGTACGGATGACTATTGGTTATGGAATAAGAATAGCTTTTGCCTCTGACAAAAATGTTGCAACATCTGATATAATTTATAGTATGTTGACTTGTAAAGGTAAATGAGGGATTCCGTCAATCAATGTGAGACTGCGTTCATGCTGGCTAGATGAATTGAACATGTCATAGTCAAAGGAAGGAATGGATCGCAATTCATGAAGAAAATTCATGAAGCTTGTCACCCTCTGTACAATTTGCATCCTCTGACCACCACATTTTAGATCTAGCATTGAAATCACCCCAAATTATGACTGTCCCATGAGTATTTATAATTCTGCAACACTACGGTCAAGGGATTGAAAAAAGTTGTCCCTGCGTAAAGGTGCCTGTGAAGGACTTCGACAGTACGAGGCAAACAGTAACTTTTTATGGTTAACAGTGGTCTCAAGCCACATACATTCAGCATTGACGCCCTCAAGATCACGACGTTTAACCATGAGAGATCGCGAATATAGGTAATGAGACCACGTCTGTTCAGACGGGAAAATTTATCATCAAGCTTATGATAGTGATCAATATTAAAATTTATCAAGTTCAAATTCGTTCCTGTCTCGCATATTGCAGCTAGGTGAACCTTTTCACTACACAGCCGAAGTTTCAGGTCTTCACTCGCCTGCCATCATCAGCGGTGAGACTGTTGATGTTGCAGGAATATATTTAAGCTGTTCATCGGTCCCGGTTGCCTCTCGATGTCGTGAGACAGCATCAAAATTTGTTCTGTGGCATTAAGTTGCATGATCGCAGATGTCAGAGATACAATGTAGTAACCCAGGCACAAAGAAGAGTATAGTAAATGTTATTCCAGCAATCAAATAGAATGTACGTGCAGAACTCACATACTTAGCGTTATTGCTTATAAAGATAAAAACTGATACAGGCACTAGGGGTAGTAGGCCTATCCATTCTATGGACCGAGTCCAAATGGACGGACTAACTTGGACTGAGTGCCAAAAAAAGATATAAGCAATAACAATGAATGTTATCACCATAAATTGGTAAGAAATGGTTATCTTCAATATGTAGAACGTGAAAAACTATAAAATTTTGTTCTTCCCTGACCCGACCTGAAATCCCGAAGTTACATCAACCCAATAGCGCTCCGCACTCAGTCTATGATAAACAAAACATGATGACGTCATGTCATGTTGCACGCCTTTCGAGGTAACGATTCACGGAATGCTATGCTGGGAATTTTGCAACCTCGTTCCAAAGGTTGTTCCTATACACACATGAAACAGGCCGTGCATGCCGGCCACGCCTGAGTGTAGATGTCTCATCCAATACCACCCTCTGCACTCAAATTGGGGTTACCTCGTCCCACGATATTTCCTGGAAATACCGATACCCAGAAGTGTTCATTCTAAAACGCAGAATGCAAGTGGAACGCAACTCACTAAACTCGCTTTTTTCTGCTTATTCTGTTGCTTTCGTACGCTTTTGCTGGAGAAAAATGAGGGGGAGTACTAGTCTTATCAGTTCCTAGGCAGTATCCTTTCATATTGTCTACAAAACGGCTTGTTTTTTGCATTTTTCACATTTTGGCACTCGGTCCAAGTTAATACTCAGTCCATTTGGACTCAGTCTATAGAATGGATACTACCGCCAAAAGGGTGAATGTCGTCCTGGGTACCCCTAAAGGGTACCCAGGTCCAACCTGGGTATCCCTAAATGGCACCCAGGTACGTACATACTGGGTACCCTTTAGGAACCTAAAGGATACCCAGTTTGAAATTCCCGCCTGGTGAGATACCTGGAATCCAGGTCGAATATGGTACGTGCGCTGTGGTGCCGATTGCCAATTCACCGTTCTTCAATCCGTGGAACCTCAAAATCTCAAACTGAATTGAACAATTATATGGGCCCTAGCATGCCTAAAGCAGACCAAGACATCCCGTGCCAATCATTGCAACTTGGGGTCTGCCTTAACTCCTGGTTTTGGTCTAAATTTCCCGTCATTGTCGACCTCAACATATTTGCTTTTAACTTCGCGGCCTTTGGATGCCATCTCTGTAGGACGGTATACCGGCGAGATACTCTTTTAGACGCGAGTCTGGCACTCTGGTCGCCGTAATGTCATCTCCACGTGTTACGCTTGCGAGCATGACGAGCTGAACGGTAAAAGTACCATCAACCTGGATTCCAGTTATCTCACCAGGCGGGAATCTCAAACTGGGTATCCTTTTGGTTCCTAAAGGGTACCCAGGACGACATTCACCCTTTTGGCGATACTACCGGCACGAGGAGGAGCACTAACCTGAGTGTAACAATACCACGAAAGTATAATGAAAGAAAAGTTGCGAATGGCTGAGTTAGCATGAAGATGATTGTAGAAAGTACTATGCCAAACAACCTCGTTCCCAGGGCTTAACGTTGGCTTGTTAAGCCCTGGCTTCAGAACCGAACACCTCGGCTGTGATTGGCTATCGGCGTGACGTCATACCCAATTTGAAATTTGAAATACCCAGGAAAATGGATTAAAATATATGGTCTATTTTATTTTATTTTTCATATCATAGCAAACATTATTCTTTCTGATGATAGACATAAGTGTTCATAATACAGTTTAATGAAAATATATTTTTTTACAATCATTACTGTAACCGAGGTTGAAATAAGCGTTGGGGACGAGGTGCCAAGAATCTTGGAAGTGAATCCAGGCATGCCAGGGTCTAACGATCGAAGCCGATAATGACCTCGTCCCAAGGCAAAAGCAGAAGAAATTTCGAGTTAGATCCTGGGGACGAGGTTGCTATGCCCAAGACATACTGTATAGTAGGCTATGCGTTAATCGGTCGGCCCGCGAAACTTGTTCCAATGGAATATCGTTGAATATCCGCGTTCTAGGCCTAGTTAAGTTGATTACGCATCCCTCCATACATCACCAATGTCAATTCAAATGAATTTCCTGCTGGTGCACTATAGACATTCTTGTTGTGAGTAGGCCTTGGACAACGAAGAAATGTGACACGATGGTCATTCACGCAAGCAATGCGAATCCAGAGTAGTAGGCCTAGCACTAATGAAATTGATCGGACCACTATTCTCGCGGATGACGGGTTGATCAATAATTACCCTGAACCTGAATATTCAACGATTTTCCATTCGAACAAGTTTCGCGGGCAGACCGATTAACGCAAACTCTACAGTATATCAAATCGTGAAGATGTCTAACAATTCATCACAATGAATAGGAACCCCAAATTATTGCAATATGAATTAGGCCTACACATACACTGTAAATTCCAAGAGAGGATTCATGGAATCATTACCTGGAAGTAATGGGGATTCCCCAGAGTTTACTTTCTGTTAAATAGTGTAAACTCATAGTTAACGTGAGCAACGATTTTCAGGGCTCACGGTAACTAAACTCTAACCATAACTCTAACTATACTTCTTAACTGAGACATTGACCTCGCCCAGTGTCACTTGTTTTCAGTAAATTACACACAGTCTTTTGAATAGGACTCGGAGGAAGCTCAACTGCATGTTATCAGTTTTTCTCCAGTTGTGATATCGTTCAACAAAGACTAGGTTACGCTGGCCAAGAAATGCTACATGTATGTCCACGACTTCGTTTTGATGTGCGGGTTGGCCTGCACCCATCTAGAAACGTTTTCCAACTCGCCCAGTTGCACTCCACAATCATGGCGGCCAAATCCGACGGATGTCTCGTCTCACTTTTGCGACAAGCCACTAAAGCGTTTATGTAGTCAGTTCTTTCGGACGTGGAGTATATGTTGAATATGGGAGATGGGAAGGGAACTATCCTCAGCATTATGTAGCTCCCGAGCAGTCTACCCAGTCTGCCATTTCCATCACCGAACGGGTGTAAATCTAAAAACTCAAACAGAAAATATGCCACGCACTTGAACAACTGATTCAACTTTTCACACGGGTTTTGTATGCCCTTTATGTGGTCCAAGAGACTGTTAACGCGGCATTCCAAAGTCTCCAGTTTCGTTTCCATCTCTTCTTTTGTATACCTGGGGTAAGTGTACTTTTCGTCACCGTGTATGACATATCTCTCTCTATCGCTGAAGACACCGGGCTGGGTAATACCACCGGCCATCACATCGGTCATAAGAATTTTGTGCACACGTTTCAATTCGACTTTAAGTTCTAACATACCTGCAATACCAGGATCTGTCAGTGACGTTTCATACAAGTTGTTCAGGTGTCTCCAAGCTTTCAAAATGTTCATCGTCTCCTCCTCAGATTTCGTCATTCGTCGCTTCTTTCTGAGTCTTTCATCATCATCATTATCGTCAGTATCTTGTTCGTTTATCTCATACATGTACTTCCTGTGAATATCTTCTACTTCTTCAATTTTTTGTACTCCCACGTCTTCGTCGACGTTAATCCTAAACACGAAATAATCCGTCATTTTTGTCAGTGTTTTGCTGAAGTTCTCCCCGCCGATAACCGAATCCTTCGTGTTCTTCCATTCTTCCTGGTACTGGAGGATTTCTTCGATCATGGTGGACACTGGAGTTGCATCGGCTGCACCATTCCTCCATGGAGGGTGTTCCGAGATGTTGTAATCCAAAAGGTCCAAACAGACGGCTCCAGCGCAAGCTTCAGACATTCTTCGTCATCCAATGTAGAGCGTAGTGGTGAATACGTGTCTGACAAGAGCACGAAGAGAAGTGGTGGTGCAATCCCACGAAACTGACGGCAACGGTGACGCCGATCGAGCAGACAAACAGGAAACTAACCTGGTTCCCTGGGCGGCCGACGGTGGCGCTGCCTGGCGATTCACGAATAGTCAGTGCCACCCGGAGTCGGAGCCCAGGGGACCAGGTTAATACGAAGCACACAACAGCCGCACCCATTAGCCAATCGCATGCAGCTCTCACTCAGGAGCGTGGTTGAATATGCTAATATATGATGATTAACGAGTGCATGTTCTAGGTAATACGCACAACGGTTGTTACCGGCATTACCGGGAAAATAGGCCAGTCTTTGTTTGAAATATTGAGTCGAGAACCGTGAACGCTATTTGACTCTTCAAAGGATATTGGGCGATGTGTAAATTTAGGCAGTTATGTCCACAAAAATTCAGAGGGAGTGTGGACATTTACTTGGAAGATTGAAACGTATTTCTATGCCTGAAGCGTGTAACATGAAACGAATTTTTTAATGTCCGACAAGGGAGATTTCTCTTGTATACCAGGTGACACATTAGGGCCGTTTAGACGACAAGCCAAAAAACGATCGGATCGCATATGTGGATTTTTGCCTGCGTCTAAACGGCCCTTTTGGGCGATTTAATAGACATTCGCTAAGCTAACCATGGTTCCACCCAAAATAGATAGGCGTGCGAAAAGTGTACAACTAAATTTTCACTAAAAAGCCGTGATTGGATGGATAGTAAGCACTATAGAGCTTAGAAAACGGTGCTTTTGAGTGAAAATATTGTACATTTTTCGCACGCCTATCTATTTTTGGTGGAACCAATGGTTAGCTTAGCAAACGTCTATTGAATCGGCCCATAGTCCTAATAGGTCAGTCCTAGAAAAAAATATGACACCGTGACGGGTCATATTTTTCGTCGCACACAATAACATTTACACTGCAACGTAATATTTCCTAGGAAATAAATGGGATCATCTACGGCGTGATGCGAAATATTTCCTTCCAATAAAATAGGGAACACCGATCACCCAGACCACGCGAGAATATACGCGTGGGTACACAGATGCCACCCTATTACTCATGACGATTCAAGGTGTGATTGGCCGTGCTTGGTGAACCGTATCTCCCGAACAATGAGCCTCTATAGGTGTCACGTCTGCTCTGTAAGTCATCATGTGACCAAATGGTGCTCCCCATTGGATGAGACATCGTACGAAATATTTCGTACGAAAAAAATGTACCGTGTACGGCGGCCTTAAGTCGTGTCGGAGGATAACTGCAAACGCATTACGTTGCAGCCTAAATGTTATTGTGTGTGACGAAAAATATGACCCCGTCGCGGGGTCATATTTTTTGTAGGATTGACCTATTACATGTGGACAAAGGGGCACAAAGCGTCAGTTGCACTAATAAACTGCTACCACGGCGTACACGATAGGAATTATTTCCTATACTACATGTATTTTATTGTACATAGGCCATTGAACCATCTTTTTTGAAGATGGGGATTTGGCCTAGTGCTTAAGGCGTGCTGCCCCTTAGTGCTGGCGATTGATGCCGAATGCGAGGGTCCGTGGGTTCGAATCTGGTAAAGTCCTTTCCAGATACCTGAGGCAAGTGGTACTAGGTTGAACTCTGCAATGCTACACGACCCTGTTCACTATATTGACGAGCTATTGCACAATACTTTAACAGGCGAGTCAAATGGTGTAGAGAATAATGCATGTCACCTTGCCTATTGGCTGTGTTTGTGGTCAAGCTGTTAGTAATTAAAGACTAACCAAAACTGACAAGGTTAGCCAATGGCCTATACACACGATACTACAAAATTGGACAACAAAAATTGGACTAACAAATGTGATCGTGTGTGACGGGGAAATCGTGTTGGATGGAATTCTTTCCATCCAATTTTCCCGTCACACACGATAAAATTTGTTGGTCCAATTTTTGTTGTCCAATTTCTGTTGATCGTGTGTATTGGCCATTAGGCCCCTATTACATAGAAGTATACGGTATACGAAAACGCTGGTTAACAAAGGATTCAAATGGATTCACGACCGTGAAGCCATTGTTAAGCGGCGTTTTCGTATACCGTATACTTCTATGTAATAGGGGCCTTAGGTATCTGGAAAGGACTTTAGGAAGCGATGTCTTTCACCTTAGAAACCCATCTCTATTTCATCTTGGAGGAATTAATTCCTCCAAGATTTCATGTTCCATTTTATTGTACAAGGAAAAATAGGATGTTAAGGCATCTATTCTAATCACCTTAAAGGGCCTCCAGAGGTACCTTTTTAGTGCATATTGATATGATTATTAACACAGAATTGGTGGCCTGCGGACCCAGTGGGCATCAATTTTGAAGTAAAATTTCGTCAGTGTCAACATTTGATCCACAATTCATGAGTTCATGGTTACTAGCGCCACCTGTTGTATAGTGGAAGTACTGTCAGACTGTGGGATTACCGTTTTGCTCCTTTGCTTGTGTGGCTTGTAGAACTTCTGCGACGTGGGGTGGTCGAACGGTCCTTCGGTCCCTTGACGGTCTAATATAATACGGATATCGTCAAACAGGCTATGTTGCTCAGCTGCTGGTCTGCTCATAGATGGCATCTTGGCTACCAAGGGTTGTGACATCGCTCCGCCCTCCGACTACGCTCACACAAACCCTTGGCATCTTTCGCAGTCGTCACCTGTATTTCACAGGCTGTTCTGTTACCACCCCACCGTTCAATATGCATTTGGTGCTATCACATTTAGTCTGTTTATTTCAAATAGATATGTCATTGTATAGTGTTTATTTACTTTCTTATCATTTCTGAATTGCTACCTATCCTTATTTTTAGCCATTAATTGGAAGAAATCTCCTATACCAGGAAATCCCCCGTACGACTGATCGATGGAAGAGCTAATGATATTGACGGCCTGGCACTAGTACACGTGGGCTGACAGTTAGTGCTGACTGGTACAACTCACTTGCTGCTTCCCATTTTTGTACACACGAGTACATTCTTTCCATCAATAAAAGTATTCCTTGCCTGTCGTTGCAGCGGATTCAAGCATTGAATCCGGAAAATTAGGCCTTGAAATCGCGAATCGCTCGCTGTCATTCTGTGGCATTCGCCATGTTGTTTTCTGTTACCTCGTTCCCAGTTGCTACGCAAGTAGATTGTACTACTGAAGAGTTAGTTGGTATCATGCCAAAACCTGAAGGCGAGGTTAACGGTCAAATCTCAGGAGGGCTCTGATTGGTACATTGATTTCCCGATGTGGCTCAATACAGAAATTCATGCGAAAGCTTCCAGGGGTAGTAGTGGCGTAGTCTTTATGACGTAGCCAATACACGTGGAGTTCCAGGATGATAGATGGAGATGTTGCTTGGGTGCTGTGTGGTATTCAACTGACTGGTGGTCCTCTCCCAAAAAAGGCCCCTCCTGCAGATCCTGTGATTAGTCACGTGATCGTGAGTTATACACAATACAAGTCATTCATTCATCAAACAATAGCCCCTTCGTATTGTCCGGTGGTGTGGTCAGTGGCACTGGTTATTTCACATAACTAAGGCCTCATGGCCATTGTAAGCCCCTATCAAATTACACATAAGCATTAACCATTTAAACCCATTCCGGCATTCCTCCCCATCGTGGAAAAGAGTGATACAACATGTTTAACACTACACAAAAACGACACAAGAACGGCCAGACCGGTAATAACCTATCTGGGCTGATTCAAATGTCCCCACACCAGCGCCTTCATTCGTTCGATTAGAACATCAAAAATGAAAGCACCAAACTTGATAACATAAAAGCTGTCCAACCAACAGGAGCCCAAGTTTTCCAACACACAAGTATAAAACTTAAACACTGTGAAACACGGAAACAACACAACACCACACACGATAAAACTTACCAAACGGGAATGGAAGGATCAAACAATCATTATATGGTTAAAAACATTTAGTGAGAATGGGGTCGAGCATGCTAGGAAGCCGGTAAGAACCTACTACCATAATGCTACTCTCCCCCACAATATTAAAAATAACTGCAAACAACTAAAACCAACAAAACGTGCATATCTTCATGAGACCCTTCCACTCCTCAATAATTAAACGGAACCAAAAATATACAACTCGAAAATCACCAATTTTCGGCATGTTCAACAGCACGTTGTGGCCGAACCATTGAACTGATTACTAATTTCTCTAGCAATATGGAAAGATGAGGTTTTTTTCTAAACAATGACATTTGTTACAGCTTTCAATTCCAAGTATTAATTGAGATATAGCGCCCGAAAACTGACCACTTCAAGCCCCATTTCTCCTTGCGTACACCATCCTTCCCGGGCGATATAGTTCATGTCCTCTGAGCAGGTGGCGCTGACGATCAGCTTTTTCCATATTTGGAGTGAAGCCTCGTAACACAACCAATGAGAGTTGGCGATGTCGTTAGAGTGCCATCTTACGGAAAGCAAGTAAACTGATCGGTCGGGAAGGGGGCTGCACGAAATGCCGAAAACAAGCCGAAACAACCCATCTTTGGAGCCCTGTATCTCACCTATGTCGGGGAACTGACTCGTCAGACAAGTCTCATGTGGTAGGAAAAGACTTCTAGTTTCGATTAAGATATAGAAATCACAAGAAAATGCTGGGCTGATAACGTTATTTGTTGAAAGAATGTAGCTAGATTTGCAGGTTTCGAGTTGTATATTTTTGGTGTTACATGTATATATTTTTGACGGAAGTGATCAACAACCAACTAACTGACAAAAGTGCTACAAGATCAACTAATATATTTTTCCCCGTTTTTTTATATACTAACAGAAAACAAGTAGAACTTGAACACGGAAAGTAACACTTTCTTTTAATAACAGTTAAATGGCCTAGCCGGATTTCATATTTTGACTGCTCGATATTATCATGGGTTGTGACGTGACGTAACTACTGCACATAGTCTCGCATCCAATGCAGGTCTCTCACAGGTCGTCCTCTTTGGTGACTTTCTCTGAGAAGAGATTTGGAAGCTCCTGGCCTTCCAAAAAATCAAATGGGTGGTCTTCGCCTATCTCTGATGCGTAGCTAACAGTAGACGACAACTGGTGATCATCTTCTTCAAGATCTTCAACATTGTAGAACGTCAAATCATCAGTCTCATCACTGGGGGGTTTCAACTTCAGCACGCGCTCCAATATTTGCCTATGGCACTCCAGTCTTCTCCGGAGATTCAACACTTGATTGATCCGAGAAAAACTTGTGCCTCGCCCTGGTAAGCCAGATGGGAAGGGTCCTGTCACGACACGGTTTGAGCTAGCTTGTCATTAGGTACAAACCCATCTCTCCTAGGAAACTGCAATTTGTAAATTGGAGGACGCGATTCAATCACCAAATAGTAATACTGACCTTCCCAAGGGGAGCACAACTTCTGGCCAACTCCGACTTTGGTAGCATCATTGACTTTGTAAACTACGTCACCTGGTTCATAGCTAGACTCCCTGAGATGTACGTCATAGTCCCTTTTCCGACGAGCTTGGGTACCTTGGAGAGCCTTCCTTGCCAATTGGTGAATCTTGTTGATTCGTTTTCCTAATTCCTGCACCCATTCTGGTGGCGTTGAAACGGACTCTCCATGTCTTCCCAAAAGGAGATCCAGAGGCAACATGACTTCACGGCCCAACATAAGTTGGTTCGGAGTGAAACCGGTCTGCTTAAGAACGGTGGCATGGAGCGCCATAGTAAGTAGAGGTAACTCTTCATCCCAGGTTCTAACGTTGTCCTCGATGAAACAGAGGATCATCTGCAAAATGACTTGATTATACCTCTCACTTGACCATTTCCTGACGGGTGATGGGGGTAGTACGTGTTTTGGTGATTTCAAGTAGACGACACAATTCCTTGAAGAGGCGGCCTTCAAACTGCTTACCCTGATCTGTATGAAGATGTAACGGACATCCGAATGTAGTGATGAAATGAGTTACAAATTCTTCCGCTACAGTTTGAGCTTGTAACGTCTCACCGATCAGACGAAACACACCCAACGACAGAGTAGTAACTCGTCTACCCAAGAGGACTATTCACAAACTGAAGAAAGGATGGACCAGTCTCGCCTCGCATGCCACACTCTGCACAAGAACAAAGTCAATGCCGGAAAACTCAATGATTTTAAGAAAGAACATGTATTAAACATGAGACGACAATATAGTTACAACAATCTCTCAATACAAACAATGACACAAACAGATACATGAAATATAAATGACTCTTCTTCTCGGCTCGACATTCATCACTCACGGACTACTGCTCCTGTTACACCGCTGACATACCGTATGCATGTGCTGTACTTCGACTGTACATCAAACACTCCGGCCGACTCTCCCCCGTGTCTCGACCGACGAACAAACATCAAAATCACTGTTCCTCACGATAATTAACTCGGACGTAATAAACGACTCAGGTTGCTTGAATAAACCATCTATCAATTGGATGCGTTGACATTCACTAACGTTCCCTCGAAACTCTCGAAATCATCTTTTACAACTCGAAACACGAAACCCGCAAACACGAAGCCATGCTGCTGATGAGACATGTGCTTTTGCGCTGTAGTTCAGTTCTAATACCCAACCTAGGTAGCGCCATCAAGACGAAAAACCCCGAAGACAGGTTGTGACACTGCGACAATACGGAACATTCTCCCCCCCCCCCCTGAAATTCAAGTGGACGAGATTTTCACCAATTATGCCTACTCGACCTCGACTACTCGACCTCTTGGTCTTCACAGTGACTGACCTGACCAATCCATCACGACCAGGATGTGTAGCTTCTATTCTCCCTAATGTCCAATCAATGTCCTCGCATTATCCTCGCAGATAAGCACAACATCTCCTGGCTTGGCGTTGGCCTGTATTTCCGTCCACTTTCTCCTGTGATTCTACTCCCGTCAAATACTCCTGTGACCACCTGTTCCAAAACATCTTTGTTAACCGCTGCTGGTATTCCCACCGCTTTGCCAGTGTAGTCTGGTGGCCCAGTGAACTGAAAGGAAGAACTTGTGGCTCTCTCCCAATCATGAGGTGTCCCGGTGCAAGAGGTAACGGATCCTCTTTGCCTGAAGAAACATCTGTCAGTGGACGAGAATTGATCTGGGCTTCGATATCCGTCAACACCGTCTGCATCTCGAGAAACGTCAAGCGAGATTTTCCAAGCACCTTTCTCAGTGGTTTCTTCACACTCTGTACCAATCGCTCGTAAAATCCACCCTGCCATGGTACTCTTTCCGTTATGAACTTCCACTCAATACCCTTCTCCTTCAATCTGTCCATCAGTTTACTCCTGCCCTTCTTTGTCTTGAACAAGAGCTCCAGAATACTACTAGCTTTCTTGAAAGTTTTAGCGTTATCCGAGAAAATGACCTTGAATTTCCCACGCCGATTCATCATGCGCTGCAAAGCTTGAATAAACTCCTCAGTTGTCATATCTGGTGTGAGTTCCAGATGCACACCTCTGGTTGCTGTACACGTGAAGATAAGGATATACGCCTTGTCAGATCCTACTTTGACCTTGATATAGAGTGGCCCTGCATAATCTACTCCGACGTTAGCAAACGAAGGGGCAATGTTAACCCTCTCGCTGGGCAATGACGCCATTTTCTGTCCCAATTGTGGTGGTCTCCTACACGTTTTACAGTTTCTCAAAATCCTCCGGAATTCCTGGCGTCCATGGACTATCCAGAATTTCGTTCTCAGGTGAGCTAGTGTTTGCACAACTCCAGTGTGACCATTGTCTCGGTGGTACTGGATCACTAACTTCTCCACAAGTGCATTGTGGGTGAGCAATATGATTGGGTTACGAGATTCCTCTGGGAGCAATGACTGATGCAATCTCCCCCCGACACGGAGTAATCCATTGTCATCGATTACTGGATCCAGCTGCTTGAGTGTAGACTCTGTGGAGATGGCTTCCCCTCTCTTGATAGCTTCAATCTCTTTAGAAAATGATCGCTGAGCCCATTTTAGCCACCACATCTCCTCCTCTTGCAAATCCGATGTGCTAACAAGTGACTCGCTCTGACTAACTGTAGCTGGCTGGCGATGTCTCTTCATCCATCGTCTAACTGTAGCGAACACTCTGATGTAGGACTCTTTGTTGTAGGATTCATACTTGTTGACATACTCCTCAAAGTCTGCACTGATTTCAGCTACATGAAACGCAGGGAACATCTTTGTTTTCTGTTTGGATGCAACTTGCTTCATTGACTCCTCGCTGAGTTCTACTTGTCCCGGCCAATGATCCTTTTCTTGTGTGAGATAGGCTGGCCCTTTTCACCATAGATCCGAATGGACAGTTACGTCCACGTGACACCCTCTAGAACATAAATCGGCTGGGTTGAGTTTCCCAGGAACATGTCTCCAATTATTTGGTGGGATCAGATTCTGTATTTCTGAGACGCGGTTCGCCACGAACGTCTGCCAGTTGTAGGGAGGTTGTGATATCCATCCCAACACCACTTGCGAATCCGTCCAACAGTGCAGTGACTCAATCTTCAACTTGATTTCCTTCCGTACGTATGTCACCAGACGAGCAGTGATCAACGCCGCCATTAACTCAAGCTCTGGCAAACTCCTCCGCTTTCCCAAGGGTGCAACCCTTGTTTTCGAACACAATGCTACAGTGTGTACATCTCTGGTTTCTCCATCCTGCACTCTCAGATAAACTACCGCTCCATATGATGCCTCGGATGCGTCTCCGAATCCATGCAAAGTGTAAGTGGGAGATTTGAAGTTCTCTGGTACAACACATCTCTTGATTTTGATCTCATCCAATCCTTGTACCTCTTCCTTCCACTTGAGCCAGCTCTCCTTTAAATTCTGGGGCAATGCATCATCCCAGTCTCCACGCACCATCCATGAGCGCTGAAATATCTGCTTGGCTACAAGAGTAAAAGGTGAAAGTAATCCCATCGGATCATAGATTCTGTGAAGTTGCTTCAAAACACTGCGACGTGTTTCACAGGCTACATCGTCAAGTTTCTCATAGAATGAAAATTGCAAGGTGTCATCTTTGGGATGGTACTTCACTCCAAGTGTCTTGGTTGCGAATTCCTCGCCTGCTACCATAACTGAATTGGTTGTGGCTAGATCCTGTTGATCTAACTTGGCTAGAGCTGCTGGCTTGTTGGCTTGTTGGAGACGAATTTCCTGAACGGGAATCCTCCAGATTTCATGATAGCTTTCATATCAGATCCTAAGTCAGCTGCCTCTGACACGGTGTCAGCTCCGCTCAGTACATCATCTACGAATATATTCTGCTGTATCTCTTCTACCGCCTTTGGAAACTTTCCTCCTGGCTCTTAGCGTGATTTAGCACAGTTTGTATGCTAGAATAGGGTGAGGATGTTAACCCAAATGTGACTGTGGTTAGGCAGTAGATTTCCGGTTCCTCGTCAGTTTTCAAGTCTCTCCATAGAAATCGTTGAGAATCTTGGTCCTCCTCGTTCATCTTGATCTGAAGAAACATCTTCTCGATATCCGCCACTAAAGCTACTTTGTGCCGTCGAAAGTGCAGTAAGACAGCTAACGAATCGGGTTGTAAAGCTGGTCCACTGAGTAAAGTGTCATTCAGTGAAACGCCCTCGGGTCCCTTTGCAGATCCATCGAAAACTACACGGTGGTTGGTGGTTGTCTTATCCATCCTCAGCACAGGATGATGCGGCAAGTACCAGACAGTATGGTCGTTTGTCTCTTGACCATCATTCACTTTAATTGCGCGGCCTTTTTCTATCAAGTCGTCAATCTGCTCTTGATATAGCTTGGCAAGATCCGGGTCTCTTTGCAACCGACGTTCCAAGCCCTCCAGTCGCTTTACTGCATTGGCTTTGTTGGATTGCAACTTATGTCTTTCCAGTCTGGGCGCCTCAGTAAACCCCTCTCATATCTTCCTTCCTTGAAGTGAGTTTTCTCCTCATGTTGGCGAATAGCTTCTGACTCAGCTTGAGCTATTGTTGACCCAATTCTTTTCTCTCCAGGCAAAATCCCTAAATGCTCTAATTCCCAATGCTTCGCTGCGGCTTCACTCTCCTCTCTCACAGATACCGTGCATGTATTGACCATGGTCGTTTTCTCCAATCTGTTAGATTCCGGTGGACAGACTCCTGATATGACCCATCCAAAATGACTCTGTGGCAACTGGCAATCCAGGGGGTCCTGTTTTCCGCTGAGCTAGTAGGATGTTAGTTGTGTCTACCAATCCCAACATAACATCTATCTCCTCCGAATCTCTAGGGTATGTATCCGCTAGTTGTAAGCCTCTCAAATGCAGTGCAGTTTTGACAGGTCCGCTTTCACGCCACTGACATCGATGCTTGGCTTGTCAACTATGTATGCTTGTATCTCGAACGTCTCTCCCTTCCAATGAGGAATAGCACTGGATATAGCTGGAAGGTAACTCTCTCTGTCATGTCTGTATTCAGCTTCATAGTGTTGCCTCCTGCTAATGAAAATTCAGCCTCGACCTTGTTTCCTCTAAGTTCCATCTTTCTTGCCATCTGCTTGCTAATAAATGAGACTCCGCTTCCCGGATCAAATAAAACTCTCGCAGTTGATATAGTCCGGGGGCTAGGTGGCCTCACCTTGCACCCCCCCGCCTTAAAATTGACGAAACAACATGCATGATGTAGTATTCTACCTATATTTACAATTTTTGGATGTTAACAGTGAAATAATAGGGATGAAATGTCCTTGCTGGGCAGTTGAACATAGCTGTGACACTAAATTTCTGTGACGTCATTTTTGGGGTAGGGGAAATTCAAATTGCTGTAACTCAGCAACCCTTAAGGGTATGAAACTCAAATACCCCTTAAAATAAAGGTCTTG
>NMRB01003042.1:67643-78981 GCA_002633025.1 Notospermus geniculatus
GGGGGGGGGGGGGGGGGGGGGGCTAACATTCTACAACACCGGTCCTATTCTTCAGCGAACGATGGGAATAATACGGCTAAGGAGACAATGACCATTCGGATAACCTTACAATGGCGGGCTATTGTTTGGTGGACTTGCATTTTTAGGATGTTGATTCCCATCACACTGCACTCCATCATTTCGCGTGTCAGTTTTTTTCTCTGTGTTAGATATTAGAGGACAAGTGAATCATTGGTCATAAGGACCAGCCAATGTACCAAAGAGAGCGGTGCATTGGCCCTCAGTATCAAACATTGCGGTGAAAGTAACTGAGCTGGCATTTCTTCGTCATTTGACATACCATACAGAATTAGCATTTATAAACCGCAGAATCCAGTTCAAAACTGCTCTAATGCTGTGTGCCAAAACCAAAAATCAAACGAAAATGTGAGTTTTCAGACCACGCCTGAAGGCCTCGACACTCCCGGCACTTCTCAGCTCGGGGCCCAAACGATTCCATAGCCTGGACGCTTGGCCCGTAAAGTATGTGTCACTCTGTATGGGCATTATTGAATTATTGACCTAAAATGGCTTCCGATGACCTACTTTGCATATTGAAGGATGTACCTTATCAATGGTGCTGTAACCAAAATAAAAAGTGATAACTGTGACGGTTTGGTGGAACTTATGTTCGTTTTTGTCCTTCTGATTTCTGGATAACTGATTTTTGGGCATATTTGAAGTTAGACCATGTTTCGTTTGTCACTGCATCCTCCATCTGCATAATCCTTGAACATTGTTGGATGGAATATACAAAAGGATGCCTAAACTACATTTGAAATGGGTTTAACAGGAGTTAATGTGGAATTTCAAGCCATATTGACCATATCAATGCCCACATGTCAGATTTTAAGCAGAGCCGTATTTTCGTGACCTTTTGACCTCTGGTGACCTAGATTTGGATTCAATTTGCATATCTTATATATCATCTGAAAGCACGCTCCAAGACCTTTATTTTAAGGGGTATTTGAGTTTCATACCCTTAAGGGTTCCTGAGTTACAGCAATTTGAATTTCCCCTACCCCAAAAATGACGTCACAGAAATTTAGTGTCACAGCTATGTTCAACTGCCCAGCAAGGACATTTCATCCCTATTATTTCACTGTTAACATCCAAAAATTGTAAATATAGGTAGAATACTACATCATGCATGTTGTTTCGTCAATTTTAAGGGGGGGGGGTGCAAGGTGACGCCACCTAGCCCCCGGTCTAATATTGCTGCTCTTGATTCTATCTTGGCTACAGCAGTCATCATCAGAATATCCCTGGGGCCTTGTGACCTCACCAATCCTGCAGATGACTTCACTTTCTCGGTATCCTGGGGACTACTAGCTTCTACTTCCTCAGTCGTATTCTGCGTATCAGTGGGACTGTCCCTGTTCCAGTGAAGAAGAGTGTGGTGCTTGCGTCCACACTGTTGACACGACCGCGATTTACAATCTGACACCAAGTGACCAGTCCTCAGACAGTTGAAACAAGCCTTTGATTGCTTTGCCTTCTCCGTTCTATCCCGTGGAGTCATCTCCTTGGCAGTGGTACACTGGTAGGAAGCATGATCCTTGTTCTGACAAAATATACAGCTACTACTAGTATATGCATCCTTTGGCTTCCACACCCTTTTCTTCATGACGTTCAGTGCATGACCGCTGGGTTTGTACCTTGAGGAATGTTTATCCTTCGGCATGTGAGTATCTTTCTTCTCATCTGTCTTCTCGTCACCCTTCTTTTGTTTCGGCTCTGTCTCAGTCCTTCCAGTGACTTGCAATGCTGCATGGATCTTCTCAAGAAAATTATCGAAAGGTAGGGGAAGAGATGGTTTCCCAGCAGTTTTCTCCTTTTGCAATTGCTCGCTGTCCCATTTCCTGATCAATGTCTTTGGCACCTTAGGCCGAACAAGAGCTGTAAAGATCCAGCTGTTTTCCTCCAGTTTACAGTGCGGCTCCGTTTTCTTCTTAAGGTAGTTCCAGTTTGAAACCAATTTTGCGTAAAATGGCTCCAGGTCCTTCAGGGTTAATGACGTGATTGCTGGAATTTCCGCAAGTTCTATGACAGACTTCTGGATCCTAGCCATGACATCCCCGTACTTGTTTTCCAGAACCGTTATCAACTCCTCGTAGGTTGGATCCTTCAGTCCAGCTACAAGGGTACTGCATTCTCCCTCCAACAATGTAATAGCAAGGTGCACCTTTTCCACTTCTGTGTATCCAGGCTTCTCAAGTTCGGCTTCAACGAGTTCCCTCCATTGGTCGAACATCAGTGGGTCACCTTTGAATTTGGGAATATCGAGCTCCTTCTTCTTCCTGGTGATGGTATCCAATATTGAGGCCAATTGTGTCCCAGTTACGCCAGTGTTGATACTTTGGAAAGCTGCAGTCAGGCTTTCTGTGAGCTGTGCTGCCGTCATACTGCCAGCCCCACTGGAGCGCCGACTCCCTGATCCACCTTCACTCCTATTGTCACGTTGATCCGTTTGCTTACCGTCGGACCAGGTTTGGTCAAGCATTTGTACTTGTGCATCTGTGACAAGATAGTTCTCGCGATATTTGGTTTCGTCAACTTCTTCGCGGCGACGAGCACCTGGCTTCTAGCCTATTCTCATATGCAGAATGATATTCAATCTCATCCTGAATGTCCATCAAATCTGAGTAAACTTTCTTTAGATTCTCATGAGCTGTTCTAGTAGCTCTTACCTCTATCTCATACGCTTGAACTTGCTCGGGATCCCTGCTCAATTCTACTGCTGCTGTCTCATAGTGTTTTAGCACAGACTTCTCATTTCTAGTGCACCGTGCCCTAGCTACTCTCCTTTTGTCTACCAGACTCTCTATAGGTTTCACAGCGGGAGCTCCTGGTGCCACAGCAGCTCCAGTGTTAGCAACTGGTGGAGCCTCCTCTCCCTCAACGCGCTCTGGATCAGGCATGTTTACTTCTTTGCGTAATAATGCCGATATGACTCAAACTCTGACTTTGATGAGTAACTCAGATGTGAACCCCTATGAACTTGACTGAGCACAACAATCCCAGCACAAGTCATATGTATGTACCCATACACTGCTGCTTTTATGAGCAGAATACTGCAACGAACTTGACTGGGCACAGCAATTCCACAAGTGAACTGACACACTCTGATGGCTCTTGTTACCAAAAAACACCCCAGAACTCAAATGGTTCAAAATGGTCAAAACACACAAGTCAAAATGATGACTGACACAGTACCGGTACCCGGGTACCTTAAACTTGTACCAAAAACTCAGTAAGGTTACACCTTGTAATGTGGTAATAATCAGAATTTACAAACACCTTATTACCGATAAAACACCACACAACTCTCACAAACTCGTTCAAATGGTAGAACCTGTAAATTTCACTCCAATACTCTTCTTGAGAATCAGAAATGAACCGCAAGTGCCAATAGCCAGTCACAACTCTCATGACAAAGCGTGTAAACGGCACACAGAACACACACAACTCAGTAACATAAAATTTCACACAACTCAGTATTAAGTAGATTGGCTTCTCACCTCAGCTTAGTGCTCATACACGTACATGAAGACCAAGTTCCTACACAGCAGTGATGCGCATGCAGACGATCCGGCTCGAAGGACCATTATGTAACGTCTCACCGACCAGACGCAACACCCCCAACGACAGAGTAGTAACTCGTCTACCCCAGAGGACTGTATTCACAAACTCAGATGAAAAGGACTCGCCTCGCATGCCACACACACTCTGCACAGAAACAAAGTCAATGAAAACTCAACGATTTTAAGAAAGAACACATGCATTAAACATGAGACGACAATAATGTTACAACAATCACTCAATACAAACAACAACACAAACAGATACATGAAACTCTAAATGACTCTTCTCGACTCGACATTCATCACTCCCGGACTACTGCTCCTGTTACACCGCTGACATGCCGTATGCATGGGCTGTACTTCGACTGTACATCAAACACTCCGGCCGACTCTCCCCCCGTGTCTCGACCGACGAACAAACATCAAAATCACTGTTCCTCACGATAATTAACTCGACACAATAGAGGACTTAGGTTGCTTGAATAAACCATCTATCAATTGGATGCGTTGACATTCACAAACGTTCCCTCGAAACTCTCGAAATCATCTTTTACAACTCTAAACACGAAACCCGCAAACAAGTAGCCATGCTGCTGATGAGGAATGTGCTTTTGCTCTGTAGTTTAGTTCTAATACCCAACCTAGGTAGCGCTACCTTAAAGACGAAAAACCCCGAAGACAGGTTGTGACACTGCGACAATACGGAACAACCTCAACCACGGGCAGAGATATTTCAAATTATCAAGTTCGAAAATATCAAAATCTCATGATACCGTATCTCAATCACCCGGACACATGAGGCTGAGAATTTTAACACAGTCCTGTCCTTGGATTAGCAGGCATGAATTAAGACTTGTTTCATGTTGACCAGTTGAAACCGTGGCAAGTTATCTCAAAATATCAAATTTCGTGATATTAAACGTCGATATCGCCATGAACCCAACATCTCAGATCAAAAGTAATCAGCTCATTTGATTTCTAGGGTATAAAAACCTAAGGGTAGTACTTGTTTCTATTGCTGTAGGTGTTAACTGGTCATAGGAGCCAATTTGTGCCATCAGATAAAAGTGTGATGGCCAAAATATCAAATCTGATACGATGATTACATCAATGATGGAGGCAGATGGAGGCATCTGAGGTTGAAAATGATTAGATCACTTTTTCTGCCTGTAAGTGACGCTCCTCTGTTTGATGATTCATTTTTGAGTTTCTGAACAGTCCACTTTCCATACTCTGCCATGTAGAAAACAGTGACACTAGGACTTATAGCACAGAAGAGCCACCTGGAGGTGTAGTTTTCACTGGATAGCCCCATTAAAAAAATCTGTTGGGAAAATTTTGAAAACAAGTGAGTTTTTGTATTTGTGTACATTTCTCTGTACATTTGTACATGTGCAATGTACAGGAAAGAATGGAAAACACCTGAAGCTTTGTCTATTGATATCTTAAAGATGACAAAATCAATTGCGATCGGAATGGAATATGTGGTAACCACTTTGTAGCCAAGGTGGAAGACAAAATTTGGTTGCGTAATCAGCAGTGCTTGTTGAGTAATAGGTGGCATTGCCCCACCCTTTTACCTCAAATGGTAAAAATTGTCCTATTATTGACGTACATTACTCAGAAACAGTAACTGATTACGCAACCAAATTTTGTCCACAACCTTGGCTACATAGTGGTTACCACATATTCCATTCCGATCGCAATTGATTTTGTCATCTTTAAGATATCAATAGACAAAGCTTCAGGTGTTTTCCATTCTTTCCTGTACATTGCACATGTACAAATGTACAGAGAAATGTACACAAATACAAAAACTCACTTGTTTTCAAAATTTTCCCAACAGATTTTTTTAATGGGGCTATCCAGTGAAAACTACACCTCCAGGTGGCTCTTCTGTGCTATAAGTCCTAGTGTCACTGTTTTCTACATGGCAGAGTATGGAAAGTGGACTGTTCAGAAACTCAAAAATGAATCATCAAACAGAGGAGCGTCACTTACAGGCAGAAAAAGTGATCTAATCATTTTCAACCTCAGATGCCTCCATCTGCCTCCATCATTGATGTAATCATCGTNAAGGAAACTACACGATATTGGCTACAATATGGCATTGGTTTCATTTCAATGCAATTTTTTGAACCTTTCTGCAAGTTAAAGGAGTTAGACGCCGAAGTTGTAAACACTCACTCACTGGTTCTCTATCCACGGACGCCTGCGGTGCTGCCAGCTATTGTCGGTGATATGTACTGACGTGAAGTATCGCGAGTGAGTTGCATCGGACCGGGAACCAGTCTAACGATCACGGGTGCTGCCACCTGCACGAAGGAATAAAACTAGTTTGCCGACCATATTTGTAAACAAACCAGCTTGTTTACAACTTCGGCGTCTAACTCCTTTAANTCTATCCACGGACGCCTGCGGTGCTGCCACCTATTGTCGGTGATATGTACTGACGTGAAGTATCGCGAGTGAGTTGCATCGGACCGGGAACCAGTCTAACGATCACGGGTGCTGCCACCTGCACGAAGGAATAAAACTAGTTTGCCGACCATATTTGTAAACAAACCAGCTTGTTTACAACTTCGGCGTCTAACTCCTTTAAGGAGCACTGTGCCAAGCGTTTTCATTTCGTCCCCAGCGACATCGCAACGCGTGACCGCCGAACAGTATGACATAAATTTTGACGGTTCCATGTTGTCCTCTGATGACAAAACCTCAGGTGAAGGTCGTTCGGCCCGAAACGTTAGGTAAAGCCTGCCGCACACGTGAGCTATCTGCTGAGCAAAAAGTCATTTCGGGACCGTTTGCTCAGTAGATAGTTCGCGTGTGCGCGTATTTTTCGGTGAGTTGAGGCAGAAAACTCACCGAAAACACGCGAGCTATCTGCTGAGCAAACGGTCTGGAATGACTTTTTGCTCAGCAGATAGTTCACGTGTGCGGCAGGTATGGCGGCAATCTTTGGAATCCAACACGGCGGACATGTGACGTCATTCCCAATGGCACCATTCCATTTGGCGCCCCCGAAATGTGGGTAGGCCTACAAATCTAAGATTTTCGATTTTAGACCTTAGATTTCGAGGTATAGGACCTATGGAAAAAAGGTGTCCAAAACGGCGGCCATATTGGAATCCACGATATCCTCTCAGGGTCCTAAGATGATATTGTTTGTTTGTTTGTTTTATTTGAGCAACACAAAAACATTCAGAAATACAGAATGTAGAATATTAAAATGGTAAGGGCCACAACAAGATCATGATAATGATCGCTAACGTTGTGCCCTTGGAGGAAGTACAGTATTACAAGAAGTACAGTGGTGTGGATTAATATTCGAACAGAGAGAATTCAGCTTTTCATTAAAGGCAAAATTTGCCGCTTCTATATCCAATATCTATATCAAAAGTATTTGAAGTCAGTCCTAGAATGCACTCCTCTAGTCTGATATGTTTTCGCTGAATTCAGATAGGCTACTGCATATCACGAGAATGGCGAAAATATCGAAATTTGACATATTTCTTGAGATTTGCTGCTATCACCATTTTGTTTGGATATTTTGTGGAATTTTCCCCCCTTGCAACAACATGTTGAATGGGGGTAATACCTGACAGCGTTTGGAAACAGAAGTTGATATTCATACACCTGAGATTCAAGTTTGATGTGTTTGATATTTTCCACTAACAATTTTGAGATTTTCCAGAAATCTTTGTATCGCTCGCCAACTGTAAGATGAAGTTGGATCAGATAGACAACCATATCCTACATCAATTCCAGCAAAAAAATCACTTTTGATCAAGTCACTTCATAAATATTGCAAAATATCAAACTCGTGGGAAATCTCAAGAACATGATAAGTTGAATCCCTGCTATTTGCGAATCAATATCAGCATCGAAACAGCGCCAGATGGTACCCCCATTCAACATGTTGTTGCACGAGAAAAAAGTCTACAAAATATCCAGACAAAATGTTGATAATAGCAAATCTCAAGAAATATGTAAAATGTCGATATTTTCACCACTCTCGTGATATCCAGCATCTGATTTCAGCGAAAACATATCAGACTAGAGGAGTGCATATCTAGGACTGACTTCAAATACTTTTGATATAGATATTGGAATACCGAAGCGACAAATTTTGCCTTTAATGAAAAGCTGAATTCCCTCTTTTCGAATATTAATTCACACCACTGTAATTATAGAAGTGATACAATGATGTCAAAAAAAGGGAAAACGATGTACATATACATGTACACTGTTAAAAATGCCGACAGCATTTTGCTGGCAGAAGAGTAACACAGCACTTTTCTGTATTTTGACACCACCCGTTTACTGTATTTTGACAGCCAAATGGTATAAATTCTACAACAAATGCTGTAATCTTGCTGTTAAATTCCAGTGAAAAAAACAGCAGTTTGCAGTGACATGAATTTTACATCAAATAGGCAGTGAAAATTCTGCATTTTTAACAGTGTACATGTATACTGTATATACAGAGTAGGTATTAACGCTAAACATTCAAACGATTGCAGACATAACAATTTTCAACGGTGCAATTATTACTGTACAATCCAAGTAAGTAGTTCTTATAATACATTAGAAAACCGTGTAGACTGTGAGTAAAAAAAATTTCAGAGACAACATTAGGTAAGGAGTTAAAGATAGGGACGATACTGTATACGGTCTCTGCATAGCAAAATTATGTTTACAAAGTGGAATAACTAGATTCTGTCTATTTCGTGTATTGTGATAAGTACGGTATGGTCCAAATCACGTCTGACCCAAATTTGAGGCCGATTTTCGGGACGCGGTCGTTGATAACCACGAAATAAACCATGAAGAACCCTGACCCTCCACAGGAAGGCAAGATCTAGTGCTGATCGGACACATAAATCTCGATACCTGTTAAAACCTCTTTCCGATTTCTGCCCCTTATTCCTGATGTTTTTATGATTAAATGCATCAAGGCACCATCCAACGGACTGAACTCGTATCGCTCAAACTGCGTTTCGTGGCATATCGGATGAAAATACGTAGCCGTTTCGTGAAATGAGAACTTTCCAGATCCTCGCTTTATCAAACCATCCTTCGGGTTAGGCACCTGCTGCAGTGTGATGCCGCAAGGCAGGGGTGCAATCACGAGAAACATCCCATTCAATGGGTTAAATAGAGTTTGGAGATAGCGACAACGTCGGTCAAGTGTTGGGTACAATTCAACAAGATAAACCTTCATGTCATACTTTATTTTTATATGTGATATGAAATACAGGTCATCGTCCTTCTTGTAAACGTAATGTATTCCTCTATCCATCCGTCCAACAACTTCCCCAAGTCGAGCACGAACACCGTTTTTAAAAATCAAGTCAAAACTACTCGACTTGTTTGACTCTTTGGTGTCGTAGATGGTAAAATGCCAATGTCCTTTAATCTGACAAGAAACAACAGATTTTTCATCCAATCCAAACATGATACCTGTCGCCACTAACGGCAGTCCTGGCCGAAAGCAAACTTCTGTCGATGGAAGAATAACTTTTCCCCTAGCAGTACCATATTTGACATTAAGGAGGCAAACAACATTAATTATCAGTTTCCTATTTTTTAGACGACTGCGCTTCATTGCGAGGATGTGCAGACGTTTGTACAGGTTGCCCTTCAAGATGAAGTTGAAACGATTAAAAAACTTCGTATCATAGAGCTTGACATAATGGCTTCCTTTACGGTGATATAATTGCAGAGTGCTTAAAGGAGAAGTAGGAGGTGGAAATTTATACACAAAAATCCACCCGGACTGCCAGTCAAAAAACCAGTCCTTATTTAGAGTAGAAATGATTGGTTGAAATTTTCCATTGGCGACTCTCCTGTAGTTGAAAGGTTTGTCCTAAGAAAATAATATGTCCGAAACGATCAAGGCTAGATTTCAACAAAATAATATCAGTGGAATGATAAATTGACAATTATTGTTAACATACATGTATCAGAAAAGAAGGTCCAGTCCCAAAGGGTCGTAAACTTTAAAATACCGGTACCAATTATATGGGCTTCCGAGCTGCCAACGTTCCATTCTGAGCAGTGACCTCAAGCAATCTCTGGTCTCATCCCCGAGTGGAACAGGTCTGCTGGACATGAGCTTCTGTAATCGTCAATGGGGAACCGGGGGAACTAACGTCACGACGTGGCGCTGTGAGCGGTGCGACCGAATTTTCTTTTTTCTAACGTTATTTCCATTTATTTCTGGCGTGAAAACAACCCTTTTGTTTCGGTCGCCTGGCATTAAAATTTACATCATCTTGTGGCAGATGAAAATTTCTGTATTTTTCGCTGCTTTTTCCTTTTAAGGAAAAAAGTGAAGAGATGGGATGGCGATAATGGCAACGTCTTTATTTCATTATTCCTGCAACGTCAACACCTAAAACGACGTCAAAGACGTCGCTTCGGTCGCACTGCTCGCAGCGCCGACCTGTCGGGATAAACGGCACGCGGGTTCCTCATTACTGCATCGTTTTGGGTATACTGGCCCTGGTACAATACGAGGTATTCATACGCTCACTGCATCAACTCAAATTCTTTGTACAAATTCACCCCGTCACGTCGATATGTATCTCCATCACGGACCTTCATGTGGTGAAGATGCCACAAACTATTCCTTCGATCATCGACCAGAAATTTGTTTGGGATGGCCAGGTCAAAGTTTCCTGCTTTGCTGTGTTGTCCTAATTCTAGATCAGTCTGCCCAATCCAATCTTTGGTGGTGGATCCTATTGGATCGTCGGGGAGGCATTCAATCTGAAATATCCCAAGTCGTATCGTTGACTGGGAATTTTCTCGATGTTGTATTAGGAACAATGACTCCCCGACATGGTTCAGGAGGACTATAAACGTGGCAGGGATGACAATTGTTTTTGTCTTTTTAGCAGTCTGCAACTGACCTGACCTGATGTCAAAAACCACAAACTTCAAGGTATGGGTGAAGGTAAAAACAAAAGAAAGGTAAGGGTAGGTGTAAATAGGCCAGTCGGGGTAAATAGACCCGAACGAATCCTTTCTCTTAAAATGCAATTCCTTTTTGAAGGCGAATGCCACGGCCAATTCACCGCTTATGTTTGTAATAAGTGTATCATAAACAATGATAAAATTTGGCGTTGGCAGGCGACACCAGAGAGCTACGATATCCATATTAAGAAAATATAAACCGGATATGAATCCATTTTTCTGGATTGTACAGAACGCCCCACACTTGCCCCTATTTGGGAACTGGAGGCGGCCTGTCAGTTTTCCGACTGTAAAATCATACAGTATTCCTTCTTTCATCGAGCATTTCCCCCTGGTCGCTTTCAGAAAAGTTAATACAATGTAAGTAGACAATGGGAAAGAGTTACAAAACATCCCTTTCCTGATATAGTAATAAGACGAATTGTAAATGAGCCTATAGTGCTCTTTCAGCAATTTGTATCTTGGTCCGGAACTGTATAACATCACCCTTTCATAATTATATGGTGATTCACTGTACCGGACTAGTACCCCGGGTCTGTCATGGTATATGTTATGGAAATCTATCAAAGGACGGTTTTTGATGGTGTCTCTGGCGATCGGTGGGACGAGCCGAAACCGTTGAGTAAACCGATAGTAGAGATGTGGTGTGGTGAACTGGTCCTGTGCATTCCCCATGGAAACACTTGGTTACCATGCGCGCGTACGTCACCTGGTTGGTGAATGCACGGGATTGG
>NMRB01003043.1:0-23244 GCA_002633025.1 Notospermus geniculatus
GGAACACGACGACGACGGACGACGGACGACGACGGACGACGACGGACGACGGACGCACAACCATTGTATAAGCTCACCACGGTGAGCTAAAAAAGGACTGGACTGATAAATTCGTAGTTGAAAGAATCTCAGTACCTTTGCCTTTACCTTTTGCAATGGCAGGAAAGTGAAATCCAGGCTCTGGGACCAAATAAAACATCAGTTTCTTACGATTTGCCAAGTGTTCTAATATTTTTGCACACTACATGGGCGTACAGGACTTAGAATCAGTGTAGAGCACACTAAATATCATAATGCATGACGGGCTAATGATATAACGCGAGTCCTAAACAACAATTCTGGAGGGTTACAATTAATAAAAAAAACAAGCCTGGTTACTTTGAACCATGGGAAACAGACCGACCAGCTCAAGACCTTCACAAATCGCATGTCCCATATTGGGGCATTCGAAAATGCATTTCTAGGAACACAGCCTGACAGCGACTACTAGTGACACCTGGTTTTAGAACTTTGAGCTACGATAATGATGAATGCTGGAGAACTCGCACGGAGATTTCGACTGAGGAAGAGATTAGTTTCTTTGTAACGGATGACTTGGAAGAAGGAGGGAACGCGCGTCCTGAAGAGGGAATCAATATTTGTTTGGTTGATGAGTTTGCCCTTGGAACGTGGGGTTAGGGGCGGAAGGTTTTTGTGGCAAAACATTGAAAGGATTCACAAATTAAGATGACAGATAACTTAGGGGCTGTCTCAAAATTGTTTTGATGCAAAAAAAGACGAAGTGACTTCTTCTGGGGCGGGGGGTCTCCATTTGGGGAAGCCCATTTCATCTTTTTTGAAAAAATTGGCATCGCTCTTTTTACAGAATAGATTTTACCATAAATAAATATTGCTTTCTTGGTTTATTACTACATAGATGAAGCCAATGTCAAGTGCCCACTTCATCTTTTCAAGGGGGAGGGGGCAGGGAAAAGATGAAGTCACTTCGTCTTTTTTTGGCATCAATGTAATTTTGAGACGGCCCCTTAATCGGCAGCGGAACTGCGACGGTGTGTCAGGAAGTGTAATCTCTTCCTTCGTCCTTGGTATGGGTAGATACAGCCACGCACAGTATTTTTTACACCGAAACACACTGATGACCATCAGCTAGAGACCGCCGGCAAAACAATGAAGAAATGAAATGGTCCTTGGACCATGTGCTCACCCGTTTGAACAGTGTAATGACAGAGAGAGGTGCATGTCAGTTATGAGCAATCTGGGTCAAGTCATTCCCAAGTTGCAGGACTTCAATGATTTTGGGGTTATGCCACCTGGCGACCATATTGGATGTCCGATCGGGCCAAAACTTCACATGCACATAAAGGTCATCTAGAGGGAGCCACATAGCACATTTGAGCGCTCTGGGTCAAGTCGTTCCTGAGTTATAGCACATTTGATGACTTTCGGGTTACGCCACCTGGCGGCCATATTGGAAGTTTAATCAGGCCGAAATTTGACGTGCTTGTAAAGGTCATCA
The DNA here is from genome assembly GCA_002633025.1 of Notospermus geniculatus. NCBI lineage: Eukaryota > Metazoa > Nemertea > Pilidiophora > Heteronemertea > Lineidae > Notospermus > Notospermus geniculatus. Next base: position 1,517 of record NMRB01003043.1, read on the forward strand.
AGAGGGAGGTAAATATCAAGTTTGAGCAATCTGGGTCAAGCCGTTCCTGAGTTTTAGCACTTGGATGATTTTCAGGTTACGCCACCTGGCGGCCATATTGGATGTCCGATCGGGCCGAAACTCGGTATTTTTGAAGGTACCCCTCTAATACACGTTTATGCAAGATATGAAGACTCTCGGTGAAATAATTAAGAACTGCGGCTGGTTCGTTACTTTTATCGAACTTTGACCTCTGTGACCTTGAAAAGTAGGTCAAACCAAAAACCCGTTACATATGTTATGTATCCTAATTAGATACACCTATGATAAAAATTTGGAGATGATCCAGTCATTAGTTAAGGAGTTATTGCACTTTTTGTGTTTTTGGTTTTGGCCACCTGGAGGCCAAGCCAAGAATCGAATCGGACCGAAACTTGGTGTCATAGGTCATCTGACCTAGGGGTATATATGTACCAAGTTTCAGATCAATAGCTCCAGCGGTTACGAAACGTGCCCTGCTAACGGACGACGACGACGACGGACGACGACGGACGACGACGGACGACGGACGCTGACTGACGACTATAGCTCACGGGTGAGCTAAAAAATCGGCTTAAATGATTTAGATTATCATACGCCTTATCGCCCGAAGAATCAGACAAAATGTCATGTCATTTTAAGAAAATTTCTCAAAACAGGAAACGAAAATTTTCTCCCAATTTTGGAAATTGAAAAATTCGCACAAAATTCCAAAATTTCTCACTTCTTATTTTCCACTTTTATTTCTTACTCCCTTGTACGGCGATTTTGTGAACCATCCAGATCACAAAATTGCATTTTCTTCTACAATTTCGATGTCATATTAAACTGAGTAGGCACTCTTCCCACAGTTAAGCATAACGTATATCGCTCTATATTGAAACTGGCAGGTGAAAATGACCGTTCAATCAACAATACTTCCTTGGTTTGTTACTTTCAACAGAAAAGATACGGCGTTTTACACCTTGGGATACATGCCAGGTACAAATATGATGGCTCTAGACACATTGAAAAATAGCTCACTCAACCTTTTCCACTTTATATTGGAACCGGTGTTTGGAAAACACGTGGTGAAACTTACAACCGAACTGACGTCGGCTTGAGTGGAACAGGTGCACGCAAAGAGGAACGTCTTGTATTAACGGAGCCAAAGCGATAGATCAAAGGCATCAGAAAATCACCGACTCTTTGATCTCAATTGACGAAAGAGAAGGAAAAGTAAACGATAATGCTATTTTGGTTTATTTCTTATGTTACATGCAGGCAGGTTTGACTGACGGTATGCTGTGTACATTTCTTTGTAATAAGGGGCCGTCTCAAAATTGTTTTGATGCCAAAAAAGACGAAGTGACTTCGTCTGCGGGGGAGGGGGTTCTCGATTTGGGGAAGCCCACTTCATCTTTTTGGAAAAAATTGGCATCACTCTTTTTTTACAAGAGAATGACTTTTTTATATGCAGTCTTCAAAAAGGAACTAGGTTCTGGCTACGTTGGCCTACTATAAAGTTAAAAAAGTTAAAGTTTAACTTTTTACTATGGACTGTATGAGTCAGAGCTATAAACTTCCAAATTGGGATGAAGCCATTGTCAAGTGCCCACTTCATCTTTTCAAGGGGGGGGGGGGGAGTCTTTTTTGGCATCAATGTGTAATTTTGAGACGGCCCCTAAGGTATCACAGGAGAGAACTGTACTTAGTAGGCTTCATGCTATTTCCCCTTGACGTGTGTGCAGGTTTTGCTATTTAGAGAGCGCCAGTCAAACTTGTAATTTAGGGCTAAAGGTAGGTGTCCATTTTGGTTCCCGAAGTCACCGTCTGATGGCGTCGTTTTGTGACCTCGGTACTGGCTGGGCGCCATTGCGCTATCACGATGGATTTCTGCCTGCCCCCAGCAGAGTTGAGCTATTTTTAGATAGGAGTGCGCAAAACACGTGGCAGCAGAAATGTCAAAACATTCACGATGAGACTGTCAACACCGAAGAAATTCTCGAATTAAAAAAAAAATAAAAATAAAAAAATTGAATGCTAGTAATTTGTCTGTAACTTCACATAAGAATATGGATGATATTCTAAATAATACAATTCAGTCAACAACCGTCAAATCTAAACATTGATTATTTAATTAGAAGGCCCATAATTACCGTACGCCCTCTATTATCAGAAAAAGTAACTTAATGCCCACTCTTTTGCTTTATTACTACAGTTCATTCCAAATCCCAGTGGCGCGAGGTTTTCAGCCGATATCTCCGCAACGGCTGGGTCAAATTCAACATACCATACATCAATTAACTTGTCTTTCTTGCCGGTATCTTTCTGCTATCTTCATTTTTTGCGTAAGGCCTGCATAACGGATCCCTTTCTCAAAACCCATTTCATTTCGCTACGCTGTTGAGTGCAGTTAACACGTGCGCGATGCATTGCGCCATTTCAAAATGGCCGCCATTTCGGCCGTAAACACGAACTGTGATTTGTGAAAGAACTTTTTTGTGTCACGTTTTTCGGGAAAATGACAGTGATGATGGCTGTACCGCCAAGAAAGACAAGTTGATTGACGTATGTTTCGTCAAAATCGGCCTAGCGGTTGCGGAGCTATCGTTGATAAACCTCGCGCCAATCGGAACTGGAATGGAGAGTAGTCACACATTCTTCCCCTTATTTATTCTTGATATTAGTACGAGCAAAAATAGATAAGAGAGGACTCTCTTATCTATTTTTGGTACGAGTGTAGATGGTAAAACAGTCAGTTGACGCGCAATCAGAGAATGGTGATCGGAATACCTGCAACAAACCAGCATCGCCCCGCCCCTGGCCGCTTGGATAACTACAGTAATTGCATAGAGCATGCGTCTGAAATCCCACGTGGATAATCATGAATCACGTGTTCACAAATGTACTCATCAATTCAGCTTAACTTCGCCGAAAAATGAGGAAAGAAATGGCTGATCTAAAAGTGCGCGATAAGGAATCCCCCTAACTCTGGGGATTCCCTGGAGAAGAGGTCATTCTCTCATCTGTCTTTTTAAGATTGGACTGTCGATTTGGCCATCAGTCGTGCATCATTATTCGCACGTGCATGAAAGCGTTGGTGATGAATTTCACTTCCTTCTTGAATGTAAAACAATCACAAGACTAAGAATTAAAGAAAAACGTACCATCTGTGTTTTAGAACAAACATTTCTTCAAGATACGAGCAATTTAAAAAAAACGAGATTTTTTTTACAGAGTACCGTTTTTTCCTAACAGTACACTAAGAAAAAAGAGTGAGCGTGTTTTCTTTTGTGGAAATTATGATGTGATAGCAGCCTATTCAGTATGCGATTTTCTGCCATGTCTAAATTTTAGCTATCTCGCACGCCCAAACAATCAAGGAATGGTTCCAGACTGTCAATCAACCCGCACAGCACCCATCAATCATGAAATTATGAAAGCAAGCTGAACAAGATCCTAAAAACATTCAATCCAGCTTAAACTGGTCTCAAAAGACGCCATGATTACCTCGGAGACGAAATGACGTCACTGGGATCAAAGGGAGTTCCAAGACAAGTGGGGCTTCAATCAAAAATGACTGCGTCAAACATGGTCCATTTGATTCCAAAGCTTTATTTTGTATTTTTGGAGATAATTTATGGTTTTTACTTCAAATTAATCACGTTTTGCATCAAAAACATTCAAAGAAAACTAACTTAAGATTTAATCAGGAAAAATCTCTCTTCGTCATCAGTATTCAAATCTCGCTTGGGGGTCACGTGACTTGTTTGTCCGGTTCATATCCTGGGCATTCACGGTGCATTTCTAAATTAACTACGGACGTGGCCGGAATGACGACCTTGGGTTACCTATTCATAAGAACCATCGGGTAATCAATGCTGTCGGAGAAAAAAATATATCTTTGGAAAAGAAACTATCAAAGCACTGCTGGCATATTGGCCAGTAAGCCGAGTAATGCAGAATCGTGGTTTTGTATGCTTGGGACGTATGATTTCAATTAATAAAGAAGTGGATTCAATCCGACATGTCGGAGGCGAGAAAATAAACAGACAAAAAAATGAGGCAAAATACGTGTGTAGACTCTACAGAAGCCGTCCATTTTTATTTGGTTGATGCCGTCCTGGCTAGCCGCGACACCCAATCAGCCAATCTCGTACCCAGAGTTCAACATTGCCACATTAAACTCTGGAAATGCCTAGGCCGGTACTACTTTTGCACAGTGCAAAATGCATTGTTCAAGGCGGATGAATTTCTGACCGCTGCACAAGCAATTGCGTAGGGATTCGAAAGAGTTCGTACTTTGTTCCTTAATAAAACATTGAATACCCAAGGGAATGTTAAAATAGTGGTATTTTTACAAACACTGGAACAGATTTTAATTTCTGGTAAGATTACCTCATCAAAATAATTTGTGTAATCGATGAGCACAAGAATCTTGTGCGGTGTCCAGTCGTTTTCGGAGGTCTTAGCCGAAGAACGATGGTGGCGACCTCTTCAGATTGCCAATTTAGCAAGAATTCGTCTGTGACCAGTGTGCTTTTGGCGTTCTTTATATCATATTAAAAATACATGTAGTTGCGAATTAACCTCTGGCTTCTTCGATGTTTTGTGCAGAAAATGTTTTTTATTGTGAAGGTGATGAGCACATTGACAAAAAAAGCATCTTGCCCCTCAAAGTGAAAAGAAAGTAAGCAAAAATAAGCGTTCCTGAAGATAGAGGCCACCACCTACTCTAAACTCCCATTTACCTGTCCCATTCCTGAACTCGGAAAAAATGACCAAATCCTAAGTTGAAGATATTGCACGCTGTCATTCTTTGCCAGGCTCGGGAATGGGACAGGTAAGTGGACAGGACATTACTGTTTCTGACCAAACCCCCACCCCATTATCTTCAACTTAGGATTTAGTAATTTGTTTCCGAGGAATAGGACAGGTAAGTGGGAATTTAGAGTATTGTACTGAAGAAATGTGTACCTACCATAAACAGTGAGACAGACTTCTCAGAAATGCCAAGTCATGTAATGAGAGTGACTAAAAAGAGAAAATGTGAAGAAAAATAAAGGCAATTCTTACAATGTAACTGGATTTTTGGCTGCTTCGTGATACATGTATGTGATGGAGATATTGGCTAGAAGAAATCTTGGCCTATTGTCTAATGCCTGAAATTTGCAGGGCCGTAGAGATCGCAGGGCCATAGAGCAACATACACTGTACAAATGTATATAGGCGGCTAAGGGAAAACAAGTTTCACGTCTCTCGTCCTTGGCAAGCTTTGATTCTACGTTTGATATCGTGTGAGAAAGCTACCAATACTACAAGGAACAGTAGCCAATACATGTATTCATATAGGCCCTGCTTTTGGGGAGGCACGTAAAATGATTTTCTCATGGTTTTGGAAACTCAATTCTGAAATCTACAGACACATATCGACGACCATTAGTTATCGCCTTGCACTGATTTGGCCTCACAGTGTAAAACGTAAATCATGTAAACAGCAAACTGCCTTGAGTTTGAAATTCGTAGTGTCATTTCTTGTCACCATTGAATGATTTCTATGTCTGATTTCACCGTTTATGTCAAAGCCGTATGAAATCTTGACACCCATATACATATTCGCCTTGGTTCAATGTCTTGCCTCATGTCAGTAGCAGCTCGCTAGACCGTACATTTCAATCACTCCAAAGGAAATACAAGAAATGCTGAAATCTATTATTCATAAGGCTGTAATTGAAAAGTGTGATACATGCTCAATATCTTTCCATCCGTTTATCGATTTGACAGGACAAATAATGGTCCTTCCTAAAGGTTGCAGCTGCTGATATAGTCTCGAACAAATCATTACATCGGGACACTGGTGACCCTATAGGTTTCGTCTCCAAATGTTCCAAACTACGACGTTAAAGATAATGTACCACGGGTATTTTCGCGGGCCACAAAAATCATTGTTTATTTACATTTTCTTTGTTTTGTGTCCAATCTTCCTTTGTCTTATGAGTAACTTGTGGGTGGCATACCCCTCTAGAAATTCTTTTGATACCGGAAGCTTCAATTTGGTGGGTTGGCATGTCCAAAAAGTCCAAAATAACATAATGTAAACATCCATGTTTACAAACAATAAATGTAAACAATGAAGTCGTGATACATTATCTTTAATAGTCCATGAGTAAACAAGATAGTGGTACCATCTCGAGGGACAAAAGGACACCTTATTTTTTGAAAGTACCATAGTACCATATCACAACTGGCCTGAAATGTCCATGTGTGCGCTGGATTGTAGCTGCCCTTGGTTTCTACAGAAAGGTTTCTGGATTAGGCTGGGTAATAATGTGAAGTGCCTTGACACTTAAATGTAAAAGGCACTATAAGCCCACACATTATTATTATTACTAGTCTCAGAAAAGCTTTAAGCCGTCACAATTTCAGCTTTATGTAGAAAATGGCCCCTGAATGTGGTATGCCTGCCGAATAGCAAACCCCTCAGAAAATGACCTTGTTTCATTTGACGTAGAACCAAAAATTTGCAAAATATTCGAACATGGGTGAATCGAATACTCAAAAGGGTGTCCTAACTGCATTTTTCGAGGGGTTTGCCTCAACCTATCAGGAATTTCATGCCATACTGACTACATGTATGTCGGTACCCATATGTCAGATTTTAGGCAGCCCCAAAATTTCGTGACCTTTTGACCTCTGGTGACCTAGATATCACACAAATTTGCATAAGTTGTTTATCAATTAAAAGAACTTTTTGAATGCAACATTTTGAGTGTTCATTTGTTGAATTCCATCAAACCGTTGCAGAGATATGCCATTTTTAGCTCACCTGTGGTGAGCTTATACAATGGTTGTGCGTCCGTCGTCCGTCGTCGTCGTCGTCGTCCGTCGTCGTCCGTTAGCAGGGCACGTTTCGTAACCGCTGGGGCTATTGATCTGAAACTTGGTACACATATGCCCCTAGGTCATATGACCTATGACACCAAGTTTTGGTCCGATTCAATTCTTGACTTGGCCACCAGGTGGCTAAAACCAAAAACACAAAAAGTGCAATAACTCCTGAACTAATGACAGGATCACCTCCAATTTTTTATCATAGGTGTATCTAATGAGGGTACATTACATATATAACGGGTTTTTGATTTGACCTACTTTTCAAGGTCACAGAGGTCAAAGTTCGACAAAAGTAACGAACCTGCCACAGTTCTTCATTATTTCACCGAGCGTCTTCATATCTTGCATAAACGTGTATTAGAGGGGTACCTTCAAAATTATGGAGTTTCGGCCCAATCGGACATCCAATATGGCCGCCAGGTGGCGTAACCTGAAAATCTTCCAAGTGCTATAACTCAGGAACGGCACAACCCAGCATGCTCAAACTTGATATTTACCTCCATCTAGATGACCTTTACAAGCACGTCATATTTTGGCCTGATTAAATTTCCAATATGGCCGCCAGGTGGCGTAACCCGAAAATCATCAAATGTGCTGTAACTCAGGAACGACTTGACCCAGAGCGATCAAATTTGATATGTACCTCCTTCTAGATGACCTTTACAAGCACGTCAAATTTCGGCCTGATTAAGGTTCCAATATGGCCGCCAGGTGGCGTAACACGAAAATGTTCAAAATTTTGCCTTTAAGTGGCATGTTTCGTAACCGCAGGTGCTATTGGCCTGAAATTCGGTACATATAGACACCTTGGTCAGATGACCTATGACCCCAAGTTTCGGTCCGATTTGACCCTTAGCTTGGCCACCAGGTGGCGGAAACCAAAAACACAAAAAGTGCAATAACTCATGAACTAATGACTGGATCCTCTCCAAATTTTTATCATTGGTGCTTCTAATGAGGATGCATGACATAAGTAAGGGGTTTTTGATTTGACCGACTTTTCAAGGTCACAGAGGTCAAAGTTCAAAATTTAGGCATTTGGTGGCGCGTTTCATAACTGCTTGGGCTATTGACTTGAAACTTGGTACATACATGTATACACCCCTATGTCAGGTTACCAATGACACCACTTTTCGGTCCAATTCGATTCTCCACTTGGCAACCAGGTGGCCAAAACCAAAGCTCAAAGTCCAGTAACTCCTGAACTGTACCTTGATTGTCTCCAATTTTTTATCAGGCATGCCAGGTGCATCTAATGAGGATACATGACCCTGGAACATTTCGATTTAACATTTGTCATTTGTTTTTCTGGTACGTTCACCCAGGTGAGCACATGGTCCATGGACCATTTCATTCATTTCCCCTACCCCATAATTTGGCTGTGGTACCAATAAGTGAATTTTTTGGCCTCCAGCTCATTGGAAGTGCGTCAAGGAGATCGAGCGCCCCTTTACGGTGCACCAATATAGCGATATCTCTTTAAGGAAGTGATTCTGACGCCAAAGTAGCCAGATACGTGATCTTGGAACATCATCTTGTCCAATACACGTTTATGTTCAGCGAATGCCGATAGGCACTTCCCCATTGCGAATCAATGAATCCTTACCTTCAAAGAACAAAGCCGCAGAACATTTTTTTTGTCGACGAAATCAAACTGACACAATATCGAGCTATTTCGCGACGGGATGATTTTTTTCGTCAAACAACAGGCAGCCGTTTTCCCATACGGGTTGATTGTTTACAGACTAAATGTATGGCTGCATTGACGAGCCGATTGATCAACGTAGAGCAAGCGATCATCTACAAAGGAGGATTATCATGTTGGAGCTATTGGAAATCAATGATGGAATCAATGTTGCAAACGATGGCCTAATTCAGCCATGGAGAACTGACATGGGTGAACGCTGAGGATCCTTTGCGAGTCTGTCTCCGCTGACAGCCAGAGTATGGTCGACTTGCTCAGCGACCCATCGGTGGATATTCGGAGGAGAATCGTCGCAGACAGCAGACAACAGACCAAGCGACTCTAAGTTCACAGATTTCGTAAGCTTCGACAAAATCGGGCATGTCCCGCAAGATTCTGCATCATCTTCGCATCGTAGCTAATGAGGCAACTGCACCATGGCCAGAAAAGCTGTAATGTCCCTAACCCTAACCCTACATAACCCTTACTTTTACTTCGAAGTGGGGTTGACAGAGATTTCCTCTTCACTGACGAGGCCAAGGTCCATGACTTGTTTAGTTGGCCAAAACAATGGTTGGTTGCCAGTTCTTTGTGGTGCATTGTAATGTCGCTCCACCCTAACCGGCCTACCCCAACTCTAACCCTAACCCTCACTGCTTCGAAGTGAGGTTGATAGAGATTTCCTCTTCACTGACGAGGCCAAGGTCCATGACTTGAATGTAGTTGACCAAAACAATGGTTGGTTGCCACTTGTTTGTAGTGCCTTGTAATGGCCCTAACCCTAACTTAACCATAACCATTACCCTCACTACTTCGAAGTGAGGTTGAGAGATTTCCTCTTCACTGACGAGGCCAAGGTCCATGACTTGAATGTAGTTGACCAAAACGATGGTTGGTGTTATGGTGCTGCCATCGTCCGGCACCCATTGGAAGTAAAGCGTCCACGTGGCGGTCAAGGTCACTTGAGACCTGCGGGGCGACGCCCTAAAACTGTAACCATGTATCGTCTGATAATTGTGTTCAAATATACATATTCCATTTAGTTTTGTGAAGTCTTGACTCGTTCATTTGAGAGTTTAAGTAGTCTAGACCGAGTACGTAACAAATTGGGGGCTCGACCAAAAGTATTTTGATGCAAATTTTCGATTTCAAATGCGCATCTTTGCTGCCGCGGATCGTTTCGCCACTGGCGGTCATGGCGGTAGGCCTAGGCGGCCTACGTGCTTGACGCATGTACATCAATGTACACGTCTCGGGTGTCCCGCACGTCTCAAGTCATGTGGTGTTGGGCTGGACACTTTGGGTCAGACAGACCTGTGATGTCCATTGTCACGTGGTGACCATGTTCGTAGTTATGATGAATGTTGATGTGTCCATTTTTGTGTATCAATCACTCAAAATGCCAGTGTGCATGTTGATTAAGTTCAGTTTTCATTTTTGAGGTGTTCATGACTGGGTATTTGTATTTCATTTTTCCGTCAGGGCCGACGCTATAGCATTATTGGCCCTGGTAAGTACGGAGTAGGCCATCACAAGCTACTCATGTTCCTCACTTGGATGGGGTATTTTACTTGCCCTTGCAAAGACACAAGGTACAAGGCATGACTGGGTCAAAACTATCGGTCAGCAGAGTTCATTTGAGAGTTTAAGTAGTCTAGACCGAGTACGTAACAGTTGGATAGAGTTGTTTGTAGTGCCTTGTAATGTCCCTAACCAACCCTAACCAACCAACCCTAACCATTACCCTCACTACTTCGAAGTGAGGTTGAGAGATTTCCTCTTCACTGACGAGGCCAAGGTCCACACTTGAATGGAGTTGACCAAAACGATGGTTGGTTGCAGTTGTTTGTAGTGCCTTGTAATGCCCCTAACCAACCAACCCTATTACCCTCACTACTTCGAAGTGAGGTTGAGAGATTTCCTCTTCACTGACGATGCCAAGGTCCACACTTGAATGGAGTTGACCAAAACGATGGTTGGTTGCAGTTGTTTGTAGTGCCTTGTAATGTCCCTAACTCTGACTTAACCCTAACCATTACCCTCACTGCTTCGAAGTGAGGTTAACGGAGATTTCCTCTTCACTGACGAGGCCAAGGCCCATGACTTGAATGCATTTGATCAAAACAATGGTCGGTTGCCAGTTGTTTGTAGTGCCTTGTAATGTCCCTAACCCTAACTTAACCCTAACCCTGACCATTACCCTCACTGCTTCGAAATGAGGCTGACAGAGATTTCCTCTTCACTGACGAGGCCAAGGTCCACGACTTGAATGTAGTTAACCAAAACAATGGTTGGTTGTTGTTGTTGTTGTTGTTGTTGTTTTAAAAACTAGAGCCATCATGTGATGGCACAGATTCGTCTCCATTTGAAAGTTATGAAATGGCATGCACAGCGGCAAAATAGGTGGGCAGGGTCCAAAGGGTACTTTGGGTACAAATATACACCATTGAATGCCAAGGCTTATAATTGACTGACAACAATAAGATCTATTTGAGCACTAGCGCGGCCTAAAATTGGCGAACAGAGTAGAGGCAAATTCATTTTGATTCATTCAGTTTCACGCCAGTGAGTCCCTTGGAATGTGTTTGTCTGGGGAAAACCCAATGACTATAGATCGACCTTAAGAATAAGAATATTGATGATATTCTAAATAATACAATTCAGTCAACAACCGTCAAATCTAAACATTGATTATTTAATTAGAAGGCCTATAATTACCGTACGCCCTCTATTATCAGAAAAAGTAACTTAATGCCCACTCTTTTGCTTTATTACTAGTCACACATTCTTCCCCTTATTTATTCTTGATATTAGCATAAAGGAATCAACCATAAAGGTTCAACTTACAAATTTAGCATTTTATAAATGTGGACAATATCCATTTAAACCTCAACAGATTTGCGTTCTGACTCTTCCATATGATAGGCAAGACACTTCTGCACGTTCACTGCAAATTTTGTTGAATTCCGACTAGTTGATCTTATGATACAAAAGCACTGAATTAATGAGAACCCCACGAACGATGTGAGCGCAGGGTCATCTGTGTACATTTGAATAGGCTGACGTACATTTGCACATGGAGCACTAATTGTGCTGAAAATAGCTCTGTTATCCTCAGAAATGGAATTCAAAGCATCAAGTTGACAGGTTCATGTACCTCTTCACCACAAAAAAGTTGAGGCTCGTGCCTATTACGTAAAGCCAAAATTCAGGCAGTGAGAGACATCTGGTGGCAACACATGAAGTGTATCCCTCAGTAAGTTCATCGTTCGCAGTTAAACCTTTATGGTTGATTCCTCTATGATATAAGTAAGAGTGTACATGGTAAAACAGTCAGTTGACGCGCAATCAGAGAATAGTGATGGGAATACCTGCAACAAACCAGCTTCGCCCCGCCCCTGGCCGCTTGGATAACTACAGTAATTGCATGGAGCATGCGTCGGAAATCCCACGTGGATAATCATGAATCACGTGTTCACAAATGTACTCATCAATTCAGCTTAACTTCGCCGAAAAATGAGGAAAGAAATGGCTGATCTAAAAGTGCGAGATAAGGAATCCCCCTAACTCTGGGGAATCCCTGGAGAAGAGGTCATTCTCTCATCTGTCTTTTTAAGATTGGACTGTCGATTTGGCCATCAGCCGTGCATCATTATTCGCACGTGCATGAAAGCGTTGGTGATGAATTTCACTTCCTTCTTGAATGTAAAACAATCACAAGACTAAGAATTAAAGAAAAACGTACAATCTGTGTTTTAGAACAAACATTTCTTCAAGAAACGAGCAATTTAAAAAAAAAACGAGATTTTTTTTCAGAGAGCACCGTTTTTTCCTAACAGTACACTAAGAAAAATGAGTGAGCGTGTTTTCTTTTGTGGAAATTATGATGTGATAGCAGCCTATTCAGTATGCGATTTTCTGCCATGTCTAAATTTCATCTCGCACGCCCAAACAATCAAGGAATGGTTCCAGACTGTCAATCAACCCGCACAGCACCCATCAATCATGAAATTATGAAAGCAAGCTGAACAAGATCCTAAAAACATTCAATCCAGCTTAAACTGGTCTCAAAAGACGCCATGATTACCTCGGAGACGAAATGACGTCACTGGGATCAAAGGGAGTCCCATGCCAAGTGGGGCTTCAATCAAAAATGACTGCGTCAAATATGGTCCATTTGATTCCAAAGCTTTATTTTGTATTTTTGGAGATAATTTATGGTTTTTACTTCAAATTAATCACGTTTTGCATCAAAAACACTCAAAGAAAACGAACTTAAGATTTAATCAGGAAAAATCGCTCTTCGTCATCAGTATTCAAATCTCGCGTGGGGGTCACGTGACTTGTTTGTCCGGTTCATATCCTGGGCATTCACGGTGCATTTCTAAATTAACTGCGGACGTGGCCGGAATGATGACCTTGGTCTACCTATTCATAAGAACCATCGGGTAATCAATGCTGTCGGAGAAAAAAATATATCGTTGGAAAAGAAAAGTCTCAAAGCACTGCTGGAATATTGGACAGTAAGCCGAGTAATGCGGAATCCTGGTTTTGTATGCTTGGGATGTATGATTTCAATTAATAAAGAAGTGGATTCAATCCGACATGTCGGAGGCGAGAAAATAAACAGACAAAAAAATGAGACGGAATACGTGTGCAGACTCTACAGAAGCCGTCCATTTTTATATTTGGTTGATGCCGTCCTGGCCGCGACACCCAATCAGCCAATCTCGTACCCAGAGTTCAAGACTGCCAAATTAAACTCTGGAAATGCCTAGGCTGGTACTACTTTTGCACAGTGCAAAATGCATTGTTCAAGGCGGATGAATTTCTGACCGCTGCACAAGCAATTGCGTAGGAATTGGAAAGAGTTCGTACTTTGTTCCTTAATAAAACGATGAATACCCAACGGAATGTTGAAATAGTAGTATTTTTACAAATACTGGAACAAATTTCTGGTAGGATTACCTCATCAAAATAATCTGTGTAATCGATGAGCACAAGAATCTTGTGCTGTGTCCAGCCGTTTTCAGAGGTATCAGCCGAGGAACGATGGTGGCGACCTCTTCAGATTGCCAATAAGCACGAATTCGTCTGTGACTAGTGCTGTTGGCGTTCTTTAAATCACATAGAAAGTAGTTACGAATTAACCTCTGGCTTCTTCGATGTTTAGTGCAGAAAATGTTTTTTATTGTGAAGGTGATGAGCACATTGACAAAAAAAGTACCTCTTGTCCCTCAAAGTGAAAAGAAAGTAAGCAAAAATAAGCGTTCCTGAACATATACATGTAGACCACCACCTACTCTAAACTCCCATTTACCTGTCCCATTCCTGAACTCGGAAAAAATGACCAAATCCTAAGTTGAAGATATCGCACGCTGTCATTCTTTGCCAGGCTCGGGAATGCGACAGGTACATGTAAGTGGACAGGACATTACTGTTTCTGACCATACCCAAACCCCATTATCTTCAACTCAGGATTTAGTCATTTTTTCCGAGTTTAGGAATGGGACAGGTAAGTGGGAGTTTAGAGTATTTTACAGAAGAAATGTGTACCTACCATAAACAGTGAGACAGACTTCTCAGAAATGCCAAGTCATGTAATGAGTGACTAAAAAGAGAAAATGTGAAGAAAAATAAAGGCAATTCTTACAATGTAAATGGATTTTTGGCTGCTTTGTGATATGTGATGGAGATATTGGCTAGAAGAAATCTTTGCCTATTGTCTAATGCCTGAAATTTGCAGGGCCGTAGAGATTGCAGGGCCATAGAGCAACATATATAGCCGGCTAAGGGAAAACAAGTTTCACGTCTCTCGTCCTTGGCAAGCTTTGATTCTACGTTTGATATCGTGTGAGAAAGCTACCAATACTACAAGGAACAGTAGTCAATATTCATATGGGCCCTGCTTTTGGGGAGGCACGTAAAATGATTTTTCTCATGGTTTTGGAAACTCAATTCTGAAATCTACAGACACATATCGATGCCATTAGTTATCTCCATGCACTGATTTGGCCTCACAGTGTAAAACGTAAATCATGTAAACAGCAAGCTGCCTTGAGTTTGAAATTCGTACTGTCATTTCTTGTCACCATTGAATGATTTCTATGTCTGATTTCACCGTTTATGTCAGAGCCGTATGAAATCTTGACAGCCATATACATATTCGCCTTGGTTCAATGTCTTGCCTCATGTCAGTAGCAGCTCGCTAGACCGTACATTTCAATCACTCCAAAGGAAATACAAGAAATGCTGAAATCTATTATTCATAAGGCTGTAATTGAAAAGTGTGATACATGCTCAATATCTTTGCATCCGTTTATCGATTTGACAGGACAAATAATGATCCTTCCTAAAGGTTGCAGCTGCTGATATGGTCTCGAACAAATCATTACATCGGGACACTGGTGACCCTATAGGTTTCGTCTCCAAATGTTCCATTCGGAACTTCCGAGGCAACTGCTCGGCAATTTCCGTGACGGCTCGCATTTCCCCTCGGACACAATTCCAAGGCAGCCATCTTGAACGCGCAAGGATTCCCTTCATTTTCTGTGGGTTTGGATGCGGTCGCCTCATCACACCCTGCGCATGAACAAAATAGGTCACACAAGAACGTTGCGTTATTGATCAATAATTGGCAGATTGGGTGAGATATCGGTAAGTTTATATATAATATGCCTCAACTTATCCAGTAAATAAGGCTGGATATCTTAGCAGGCCAAAATTCGGCCAAAATAGTCCCACGGTCGGTCACGTGGGTTTGTTGATAAACAACATGGCTGCCTTGGACTTGTGTCCGAGGTGAAATGCGCCGCCCAGTGGATAGATAGGCAGTTCGCCTCAGGTCGTTCCGAATGCAAATGTTCCAAACTACGACGCTAATAGTCCATGAGTACAAGATATTGGTACCATCTCGAGGGACAAAAGGACACCTTATTTTTTTGAAAGTACCATACCCCTAGTCTCAGAAAAAGCTTAAGCCATCAGCAATTTCAGCTTTATGTAGAAATGGCCCCTGAATATGGGCATGCCTGCCGAAGAGCAAACCCCTCAGAAAATGACCTTGTTTCATTTGACGTAGAACTAAAAATTTGCAAAATATTCGAACATGGGTGAATCGAATACTCAAAAGGGTGTAATAACTGCATTTTTTGAGGGGTTTGCCTCAACCTATCAGGACTTTCCCGCCATACTGACTATGTCGGTACCCAAATGTAAGATTTTAGGCAGCCCTAAGATTTCATGGCCTTTTGACCTCTGGTGACCTAGATATCACACAAATTTTCATAAGTTGTTCATCACGTAAAAGAACTTTTTGGCTACAACATTTTGAGTGGTCATTTGTTGACTTCCATCAAACCGTTGCAGAGATACATGTATGCCATTTTTCATTTCACCTACCCTATAATTTGGCCGTGGTACCAATAAGTGAAGTTTTTGGGTTTGGTTTTTTTTATAGCCTGATATCAACAGCGGTAGAGGTGTCATCCGACTTTACACTTTAACTCCAGTCTATCCTGAAACCTTTCAGTAGAACTCAGATGAGCTGCTCAGCGCTACAATCCGAGCATTTCCGACCGGTACCCATTTATGCACCTGGGTGGAGAGAGGCCAGTGAGGCAAAGAGACTTGCGCAAAGTCTCAAGCCCAGTGGGATTCGAACTCGGGACCCTCTGACCGCTAGTCGGAGGCCCGAACCACTCCACCACCGTGGCTCCCGGCATTGGAAGGTGGCCTCTAGCTCATTGGAAGGTGCGTCAAGGAGATCCAGCGCCCCTTATGCTATAGCGGTATCTCTTTAAGGAAGTGATTCCAACGCCAAAGCAGTCAGATACGTGATCTTGGAACATCATCTTGTCCAACACACCTTTATGTTCAGCGAATGCCGATAGTCACTTCCCCATTGCGAATCAATGAATCCTTTCCTTCAAAGAACAAAGCCGCAGAACATTTTTTGTCGACGAAATCAAACTGACACAATATCGAGCTATTTCGCGACGGGATGATTTTTTTCGTCAAACAACAGGCAGCCGTTTTCCCATACGGGTTGATTGTTTACAGACTAAATGTATGGCTGCATTGACGAGCCGATTGATCAACGTAGAGCAAGCGATCATCTATAAAGGAGGATTATCATGTTGGAGCTATTGGAAATCAATGATGGAATCAATGTTGCAAACGATGGCCTAATTCAGCCATGGAGAACTGACATGGGTGAATGCCGAGTATCCTTTGCGAGTCTGTCTCCGCTGACAGCCAGAGTATGGTCGACTTGCTCAGCGACCCGTCGGTGGATATTCGGAAGAGAATCATCGCAGACAGCAGACAACAGTGCAAGCGACTCTAAGTTCACAGATTTCGTAAGCTTCGACAAAATCGGGCATGTTCCGCAAGGTCCTACATCATCTTGGCATCGTAGCTAATGAGGCAATTGCACCATGGCCAGAAAAGCTGTAATGTCCCTAACCCTAACCCTTACATAACCCTCACTTTTACTTCGAAGTGGGGTTGACAGAGATTTCCCCTCACTGACGAGGCCAAGGTCAATGACTTGTTTAGTTGGCCAAAACAATGGTTGGTTGCCAGTTCTTTGTAGTGCCTTGTAATGTCCCTAACCCTAACCACCCTAACCAACCCTAACTCTAACCCTAACTATTACCCTCACTACTTCGAAGTGCTGTGAGGAGGAGATTTTCGTACTGGCGGAGAACTGGGTCTGGAGTGGGCTGAGACTGCTCTTGACGTCTTCGAGGTTGAGAGATTTCCTCTTCACTGACGAGGCCAAGGTCCATGACTTGAATGTACTTGACCAAAACGATGGTTGGTTGCCAGTTATTTGTAGTGCCTTGTAATGTCCCTAACCCTGACTTAACCCTAACCATTACCCTCACTACTTCGAAGTGAGGTTGTTGACAGATTTCCTCTTCACTGACGAGGCCAAGGTCCATGTCTTGAATGTAGGCCTACTTGACCAAAACAATGGTTGGTTGCCAGTTGTTTGTAGTGCATTGTAATGTCCCTAACCCTAACCCTAACCGTAACCATTAGGCCTACCCTCACTGCTTCGAAGTGAGGCTGACAGATATTACCTCTTCACTGACGAGGCCAAGGCCCACGACTTGAATGTAGTTGACCAAAACAATGGTTGGTTGTTGTTGTTGTCGTTTTAAAAAAACTATTCAACCCAATTATCGCGTTGCACTGGTATCTCTTGCAGTTGGTGTGACATAGCTTATCATGTCATTCTGAAAAAAAATCACTATAATACTTGGCAAGTTGGATTACTAGCGAGACTGAAACCGTCAGACCTGACGTATATGGTAAGCGGGATGCTTTCGCGGGATGCTTCTTGTGAGTGTCTCGGTGCCTTGCCGCCCGGATGACAGCATAGACGCCTCAGTAGAGAATCATCACTCACCGACCCGCCAGACTGGAATTGTCAAATCGAATATTGGAACGTCGATATTGTTCAGAACTTGGAGAATCGGCCTTCAAACTTATGGGTTTCGTTGGTGATGGATATGCCGATCAGCCGAAAGACAGAACAGTTTGTATGTCCCAAAACGGCAGACTATTTTGATATCAACTTCAACAATCTGCTAAAATGATGGCAGCTGGGTTTTCTCTATTGCTTCCAGTGAACTTTGCGTCACGTACTTTAAGAGGGTGCTTTGACCCCGCAAAAACTAGCAGCTCAGAGTTAGCGGCTGCTTGGAGGAAACAGCGGCCATTGTCATATCTTGGACCAAAGGTGACTATAGGCCCTATTTTTGGGAAGATATACATGTGGGCCTAGCTGGCTCCACAGCCCGATCCATGTCTTCAGCCAGAAAAACTCAGGCTTTACGTCCCTACCCGCTCCCTACAGTGACAAATGCGAGAGACGGAGCCGATTTTGCGTTGACCCTAATGGTTCAGGACGCACCCTCTCGGTTGTGGTGCCATCCTACTGCACGCAGTTCTATGCCCTGGAACACTTGAGACTTGTTTGTCAACACCGGGAAAGGAACTACATGTACCAACTGACGCAGTTCTATGCCCTGGAACACTGAAGACTTGTTTGTCAACACCGGGAAAGGAAGCAGCGTCTACCCAAGACTGGGAGGCGGCACAACCGGAACCAAGTCGGGGAATACCTATAGACACCCAATATTCTAATTGAAACCTTGCAAAATTGCAGCAAGTTGGTGTAAATGTCCCCCGTTTTCAATACCGGCTGACTTCGCCAGACACAACCGAGAGTCCTGATTCCGTGACTTGTTTTGCGTTGGACTGTCTCCCGAAAAAACACCTCTGGTTACTGGCGGTGGAGGAATCTCAAATTGGAGCTGAGTGGACTAATCCAATGCTGCTGGCTATACCCTGGAGGCTCCCCAAGTATTTCATGGAGTGTCGTGAGGCTGCCTTGATTTTTCGAAGCCTTGTAGGCCGAGATAAACCAATGCTAAAATAGCCAGAACACCACATCCTCCCACAGCAGGGCTTTGGTCTCGTTCCTCTTCATACACTCCACACAAAGCCCTGCTGAAATTGGGCCTCCCAGGCAAGCATGAGGCGGTCAGAAAACCATTGCCCAATCAGAATGCAACATTTTTAGGGTATGAATACCAGGGTTTGACATAAGCCAAGGCCATTTTCCAAAACACCCTTGCTGGCCCTCTAAACAGTGTTTTGCTAAAGTGTTTAGGCCTATTGTGTGCCTTCATTTGATTAATGTGATAATAAACTGGGTCTAGCTGAAATTGACCATCCATGACCTTGGACAACAATCACTTTGGATTAGAATAGAGGGCCAGCAAGGGTGTTTTGGAAAATGGCCTTGGCTTATGTCAAACCCTGGAATACTAAACAATTATGACTCATAATAACAATCAAAAATAATAAGAATCTTTCCTATACATAGGAAGAACGTCTGAGATAAAATTCAGTCAATTTTGGAAAGATCAGTTGACTTGTAAAGCACAAAACTTTAAGGTCAAACGGGGTGAAACCACGAAATTTGTAATTCTCCAAGTTATCCTGCCAATACAGGGAGTGCAACTGGAGCATGGAACAGCCGCACTAGATTCACTGGATGTTCTATTTCAGCAGGGGTTTGTGTGAGTGGACAAAGAGGAGCGAGGTAAAAACCCCTGCTGTGGGATGATGGAACACCAACTCCACCGACGTGTCAGTTTTTTGCGATGACCAGATTCTTTTTACATCGGAAACAAACAGATACGGCAGTCATCGACGAATCGTTCACAAGCGTTCATGAACAGACTACGAAACCGTCCTGGTATGGTATTTGCACACACATTAGGCCAGTCGCAATCAGCAAAAAGGTACATCATTACATGATTGTTTTTCCGTCGAGTACTCGCCAATAATTGGATAGAGTTCCCAGGACCAAACAATCTCATTACGACATTCGTCATCCTAGTTTTCATGTGTACCCTCCTCTGCCCAAGAGGACAATATGTTTTGCCACCTCGTCTCCTCATCTGATGCGTAACTGATGGCCAAACAACATCGTGGATGTTTTCCCTGATGATGTTGGCCTGGCGCAGTCTGTCAACACGGTCAACGCACGTTTGCAAATACAGAACCCGAGTTCGTACAGCAATGTAGCTTTTTTGAGGAGAAAAAAGCAACGGCCAACAGCAACTGATACCTGTAAGCTTCTTTGGCAGAAAAATCAGCAGGAAGCAAAAATAAAGTGATGTGGATGACATGATTGTGATGCCCGTTGCTAGATCGAGGAAGCGAAGTCGAAGCACAAAACTCATACAAAGAAGGAAAAGGAAACACTGGACATCATCATGTAGCAAAGAAAGATTTGGAAACGTGCGGTTCGTGAGGCTTTCACTCAAGCAATGAGGAACCCGCCCTGCGGTTTTTCCCGACAGGTCGGCGCTGCAAGCGGTTGTACCGAAACGACGTCACTGACCTCAATTTAGGTGTTGGACGCTGCGTCATGAAAAATTTCCTGTACCGGTACATTTTTCTACAGGAAGAATGACACACTAAAGACGTTGCTTTTATCGCCATCGTATCTCTTCATTTTAAGAGAAAAAGGAATGAGATTAAAAGAAAATTTCATCTGCTACACGATGATGTAAGTTTTACTGTCAGGCGACCAACACAAATGGTTTATTTTCACGCCAGAAATGAATGGAAATAACGTTACAAAAAAGAGACTTCGGTACAACCGCTGGCAGCGCCACGTCGTGACTTTAGTGTGCGGGTTCCTCATTGGCTCAACTATCAGCTAAACACCGAAGTAGGCCTACACATGTTAGTTTTGATTTGACTAGTACTGAGCCCTGGTGGTCTAGTTGCTCATACCTTCGGCTAGCGGTCATGAGGTTGCAGGTTCGAGTCCCACTGTCGGCCTGAGACTTGGGCCTACCTTGCCTCACTTCACCCAGGTGTATAAATGGGTGCCGTTAGAATGATCAGGGCAGGGCGCTGAATGAGCACCTTCTCTGAGTTCTACTAAAGCGTTTCAGGACAGTCCGGATGACCGTTGTTGATGTCAGATATGAACCAAACTTCACCTTCAACCTTACGCTTCATACTGTCCCGTTTTCAAAATTCAATTTTTGTTTCTTAGTTTGGCATTACATTCGACTAACCAGAACCGAGTTGCATTGCCTCATCAGCTAACAACATCTTCAAATGGTGGGTTAAAGATTTCATTTATCATCTTCGTCTTGTCACTCATTATGCGCGGCAACCGGCGCCAACAATTTCCAAGTTTTAACCTAAGTAACGTTAGTGTCTTCGATTGTATCTCCGAGGATTAGGGTCTGTGCAATCTCGTCTAATTGGCACTCAGAGAAGGCAGGAGAAGATGAAAGAAAAGATCACGGGGCATATTTTCTAGATTTACTTATGTAAAGTTTCAAGACATTGGTAAGGCAATGGGAGACTATAGAGGACGTGCAGCGACGATTATGACGTCACCGCGACGACGAGATGCCGCCATGTTGGACGTCAAATGTAGACACTGAATTACAAGATTTCTTATAAGTATAAGCAACAAGTACAATGCTAAAATTTCTGCATGTGAAAATCTTTATTTTGGCTTGGTGATTAAAAGGGCATCACGAGTGTCAACTTCATTGCTTGTTTCTTTTTACGCATGAGTTATGACCCCCCCCCCCCCCCC
>NMRB01003043.1:23266-78925 GCA_002633025.1 Notospermus geniculatus
CGCCCCCCCCCCCCCACTCAGGGGTCAACCATACTACATGCTCGTTCCAATTTTCTCAGGAAAAGGGGTCATTTTCGGCAGCACTGTTCGGGAAAAAATTTCCGAAAAACACTAAGAATAGGGGTACTTTGAATGACTTTTCTCGAAAAATTCTTAAAAAGGGGGTCAAAAGGTTCTCTTCCCGAAAAAATAATAAAAAGGGGTATGAAAGTCCTATTTTCAATGAAAAAGCTTGTAAAAAAGGGGGTGAAAATCGCTTGGTTCCTTCAATTAGGGGGTCTAATTGCATGAAAAATATTTATGGCAAAGACGCGCGAAAAGGCGCTCAATTTTTCTAGAATTTAATTCTTAATAACTGAGTTATGAGCAAAAGAAAGTGGTGGTGTCGGGCACCTAACTGATACCGATTTATCTCGGCATTGGTCGTCAAGGAGTTAAAGAAATTGTCCAGACAGATTAATAGTAATCCTTCACAATTGCTGCATGCGTTTCTAAAAACCTGTAACTCGTGCCTTCAGATTGCAGCTAACAAAAGTCTTATCAATTCGCAATGGTCTCCTTCCTAACTCCCTGTTTCTCACAGATAGCAAAAGACTTTGAAGAGAAAAAAAACAAAGTCGTGTCGTCGAATTATCTTCGGTTTTATGCCATGTTTGAGGTCGGCTCTTCATCCCTGTTTACGGAGATTGACTTCATCCTGATCAGACTCTTATAAGATTGCCACCATAGCGTGATAATCCTCTTGTCCTGTTCTCTGTCCGGAATGTTAGCCTCGATTTAAAGACACGTTAGGTCATTAATCAACTTCTTTAATAAAAAGTGTCCGGTACCAACCAAAGAGCTATCCGTCTTCCGCGTTGGGACAATTCAATGGCCGGGTCGGGACATAAAGCCCTTGATGAAAGATCTGACAACGGTGGATAACAGGTTCTAAGCCAGTTAATTACTGGCGTGAAAAGGCCAAAGGATCGCATCGCGCTGTCATAGGTGTCTTCTTCTTGAGTGTAAGGCATTGTTTTAGTCGATGATGGGTCTGTTTTGTTGCTTGGTATCAATTTTGGTCCTCCAGTTCTCCTTTGTACAAGATAGGTCATCAATCAAAGAAAAGGGGAAAAACAATGTCCAGTGGTGTCGTAACAACTTGGGTTTCAGGGAGAGATAATTGCTGTACTCTGAAAGCAGGATGCCGTTAGTGGTCAGGATGCTCCGTTTCTTCTCTACCAGTAAATAACGTCGTCTGAATTTTTGAACGGGTGAAAACGAAGAAGGATATGCAGTCCAACCCATTCTTTCATGTATGTATCATACAATGAGTTGCTAAGACCTCACTGATATGCCGGTGAGGAGCCCGGTGGTGTAGTGGTTCGGGTCTCCGACTAGCGGTCAGAGGGTCCCTGGTTCGAATCCCACTGGGCGCGAGATTTTGGGCAAGTCTCTTTGCCTCACTGGCCTCTCTCCACCCAGGTGTATAAATGGGTACCAGTCGGAAATGCTCGATTGTAGCGCTGAATGAGCAGCTACTCTGATACTGAAAGGTGTACAGTCGGATGAGAACCTCTACCGTAGTTGATATCAGATAATAAACCCAAACTTTTTTCACTTTCAACTTTTTTCTCGATCCAATTCAAGAATGAACAGTCATGGACTGAGTGGGGGGGGGGGGGCGATAGCCCCNCCTTGCAATTCTTGTCATCCACAAGTCTCCTTCAAAGTTAACAGTAAAGGTTGGTATAGTTATGCACTTTCTGTCTTTGACTGATGGCTTGGCAGTTGCGAATACGTCATACTTGACGTAGAGCACTGACCCAGATACACTGAAAAACTTTTCTTCATCAAACTGACGAACTTAGGTTCGTTTTCCATTATCACCAAACTGAGTATCCATTAAATTCGTCAAAATGACAAGTCCAGGTTCGTCATTTTGACGAACTCTTGACGAACATGAACAAGTGTTCATCAAAATGACGAACGTGGACTTGTCATTTTGACGAACACGTGTTCATGTTCGTCAAAATGACGAACCTGGACTTGTCATTTTGACGAATTTAGATACTCAGTTTGGTGATAATGAAAACGAACCTAAGTTCGTCATTTTGATGAGGAAAAGTTTTTCAGTGAATGCACCCATCATCAGTCTTGTGTATAGTTGGGCCACTAAAATGTCTTCACCGCCTGAGAATCAAACTCCCTAAACAGTGTGGATATTTACGACTTCTGCCTGACGTCTGCATTCGATTCATGGAGGTGCAACGACTAAGTTTTCTCTCGAAGAGAATCTCACGCAAGAAAACTCTTTGAGAAGTATCTTCAGATTTTTCTCAGCAGATATGAAGACAGTGAGCAAATTGCTCCCTTTGTTTTCTCACCACCCCAAACACACGATATCGGTTTTTTTCTTTCAATGCGTCTGATTTACGGATATGCCTACCCTTGGACTCCGTCGGTCATTAATCACTTAAAAGTGTCCAATGCCAACTCAAATGCTATCTGTCTTTGTTCGAAGACAATCCAATGTTAGAAGCGGAATGAACACAGGTTCTATGACAGTTAATTACGAGGGAACGTTCAAGAGATTGCCAGTCAGTGACCATAGCTAAGTTGAAGGCCCGCTTTTTTGTACATTTTTGGCGATAATGTGTGGGGTTTTTGCTGGCAAACGTCTTTTCCAAAGTCATTCCTTGGTGTTTAATGTTTGAAAGTAAATGTAGTTATTAATCACTGCAATGATGAAATCAGACCTCTCAAACTGCAAAAGAAGTTTTATTACAAATACGTAAGAAAAAAAATCATTTTTTGAGCCACGGACAAGGTTGAAACATCGGAAATAAGGTTCCTGAAGTGGAGCAAGAAACTTCGAAATTTAGGTTGAAAAATCGACAGTTCTGGGACATCAGGCCGATTTCAATCATGTATGAACCACAGCACTATCGGAAATCACATGATGTTGTCCAAAAAGGGGTCAAACTTAGTAAGAGAAGGGCCGGGTAGGAACGACACCTGGTGTTAAAAGGCTGAACCCCCTGAAACCCTCAGGTAACATCTATTGTAATGAGCTCGCGTCAGTATTATTCAAATCAAAAGGGCGCACTGGCAATGCAAGATGTAACAATACGGCACCAAGATTGCTGTATGTTTGTTCGTGTTGACATTGAAAGGTTTTGTCATTCGTCAGAAAAATACCTAGAGTTTGAGCATGGGGGCGAGGGAATGTAACCGACAAGACATCTCAATACATCATCGGCCCCAACAATACAGTAGTGTGCAAAAATATTACAACACTTCGCAAATCTTAAGAAACTGATGTTTTATTTGGTCCCAGAGCCTGGATTTCACTTCCCTGCCATTGCAAAAGGTAAAGGCAAAGGTTCCAAGATTCTTTCACCTACGAATTTTTCAGTCCAGTCCTTTTTGTTTACATTGTGTCTATATATTTTCTAAGAGTTTCAACCCCAGTGTTATTCCACGCTCTCAGAAGCTCATTCCAGAGTGTTTCCTTAGAGTTATTCAACATTTCCAAAATGCAGTATGTTCCCAAGAAATTGACAAAGGTATTATGCACGTGTCTCTGGAACATTCATTATGCAATATCAGTATGGTTGAAGGTTCCATTAATGAAAGAAACGATGGTTTCATGGCTACATTGGGGTCATTTTATTGAAATAATACTTTGTTTTCCAGTTCATGGCAAGTGTTCTAATATTTTTGCACACCAATGTAATTTGTATGATTTTCACCTTCAATGAGATGCAAAATGCGATTATCAAAACTGATTTGAATACAGTGACTGCTACTGACATCATTCGAAACTCGGTAACTTTTCTTCCAAGCATCACCAGCTTGTAGTCAAGTATCCTCTACGTAGTAAAAAAAACGATGATCGATTTGTTATGAAAAAAGGATGCAATGCAACATAAAAAGAACACCAACGGAATGAAGAACAAATTAGACAAATGTCCTACAATGATTAAGTATTTCTCTTGTGACATCATTCATCCGGGTACTAAGTGATAGATGATCTCCTGTGGCGCGAAGGTAGAAAACACTGCTCTCCCCATTTCCTGGAGGGAAGAAAGAGCAAGTGCTTATGAAGTACTGCAGATGGTTTCATCATAATTGCACTGGGATTATCAGTCTGTAGTATATAAAAGAGTTTAGATCTTTGGCAAGTTAGACTGGAATGGTCAGCATTTGTAATATCTTTACAGATGATTTCGTGATGGTTTCATATATGATTCAGAAGTTTGAATTGAACTTGTTTCCATTGAGATTATGATAGATTAGTCGAATCATTTATCATCATCAAAGCCATTGGCGCAAAATGTAAGATTGTCCTGAAGGAATATGTCAGCTGTACGGACAATAGGCTCGAGGAGCATTGATAGCCTAGTGGTTATCACGTCCGCTTAGCAAGCGGCAGGTACAGGGTTCGAATCCACCCCTGGCCATGTGAGATTAATCATCCCTGGTACTGCAGTCCGTCGCATGCGACAGTAAGTCGTGGTACCATGTACCTTGTTCCGATTTACTCCATGGACAGTAAGCCGTGGTGCCTTGTACCTTGTTCCGATTTACTCCATGGACAGTAAGCCGCGGTGCCTTGTACCTTGTTCCGATTTACTCAATGGACAGTAAGCCGCGGTGCCTTGTACCTTGTTCCGATTTACCATGTTTACTCCATGGGACAGTAAGCCGTGGTGGCTTGTACCTTGGGCCTTTGCAAGGCAGGTAAAAGACCCCATCCAAGTGGGGAACATGAGAAGCTTGTGATGGCCTCATCCGTATTGCAACTGTCGTGACAGTGTATGATAATATAATCGACTTACTCCATTATACTTTGTACCGATTTATGGGACAGTAAGCCGCCTGCCCTGTACCTTGTTTCTTTGCAAGGACAAGTAAAAGACCCCATCCAAGGGAGGAACATTGAGTAGCTTGAGATGGCCTCTTCCGTCATGTCCGTACTGCAATGTGTATGATATAATTTAACAGATTTACTCCATTCATGCCATTACAGGGCCGTAGCTAGCTTTTTTCGCTGGGGGGGGGGGATGACCTCAAAGCAGATGACCTCAACGGACGTGGGCTTCGCCTTCCGGCGCCGAAGGGGCCGGTTTTGCGGGGGCCTGGGGGACGTCCCCCATAAAAATTTTGAAAATTAGAAGCTCTGAGATGCGATTTTAAGTCAATTTCCTGCACTCTGAGACACGGACAATAATGATCGTTTTGATTTTGCTGAAAAAAATATTTTTTGCACAATAAAAAATTTGCTTGGGGGGGGAGGGCATTTGCCCCCTGTCCTTATGCTAGCTACGGGCCTGCATTATAGCGAGCGATTGTTTGAATCAGTTAGACATACGTATGAAACCATCAACAGGTTATTTTGCATTTTAAATATGGTGTGTGCCATCGAATCGATGTGATGCCTCCGGTTCGCTTAGTTTTTCTCGACAAAGGCGTTTATTTGACATTGTGTTTACGCGATAAAACAATTAGTAATCCTTTGTCAATTTAATTCAATATGCCTGCATCCACTTTAGAAAGTGATTTTCGTTAATTTCCTGTCCTGGTTCCTCAATAAAGCGAAAACAATAAATGAAAGTTGTTATTCCTGCATCCCATGCGATTCAACATCCTGCGCAAAACGGTTACATTTTTGTTCACAAATTTGTGATGGTTATATTCGTGATTATATCAATTTCCTGTTTTAAAGCAAACGCTTTTTGTCGAATATCACGCGTTGGAAAGGAATAAAGGATATATTTTATGTTACCTTATTCACAATGACTTTCAATTACATTTGGTTTTTAGAGAATTTCTTTGCGGACGTTGTCTGGCAAAAAAAGCATGAAAGCGAAACAGCAAACTTACAACCGTAATATCATATTCGGTTTAATGCACGACTTACCACATTTCATCAATATGACAATTTCCGTTTGATTGATAACAAAATTGTACATTATGAAATTGCAAATCTCATTTTGCAGATGGTCTCTGGAAGTGTTCTACTCTGTAAATATACTTTGGATTACTGGTAAGGCGATTATATTATTTTCTAACTCGATGAACTTCTATAGTTCTACTAGTAGAATTCAGCACAACTAGACCACGTGTTTGTACACATAGTGCGTGCATAATGCATGTAATATTGACATTTGAATGGAACTCATCTTGTTTGTCACATAAACCATGTAAACGCAATCGTACATTACCGTTTTTTACCGGCTTTTAGGGTAACAAGCAAAAGCAGAAATATTGCATGCAATCGCCGACGCCAAAGTTTTTCAATCATTGTTTGCCAGCAAGCCATAGTTTTTCAATCACAAATATATTATTTTTTATTCTGAGCCTTCAGCGATCGGAGTTCTTTGCTACTATCTGATATCAAACAACAGGTTTTTGAAAAAACGACGTTGATGAATAGCCAGCACTAAAATCCCTGTTTAGTAAATGAAAGTGATCTGATAAAATAATTCGTTTTCGGAATATGCATTGAGTATGAGTCATGTGCATACTCCAAAATCAAGAAAAACAATGGAAAAGGAAAAAAGAAAGTTTGATCTAAAAGAACCCTAACCCCCGGCAGACCTAATTCACAAGGCCTCTAAAATCTTTCTAAAATCTGAACCTTCTAAACTACATGTGCTGCCCTTGAGTGCTGGCGATTGATGCCTTATATGCGAGGGTCCGTGGGTTCGAGTCCGGTAGGAAGCTACACTGACTGACAGAAATATTAGGGCACTTTCAAAATTCTAAGTCATTTTCCTCTTTTTCCTTCCTTTTGTCTCTAATCACTAATTATTTTTCTTATTGATGAGAACATTTTTACCTTGGCAAGTGGGTTATATAATCCCATGAGATTGTCTATACCAAAGGTTATTGACAAGGGGTTGCTGATATATGAATAACAAAGACAATCATGATGTGCTTCGTCCATTCTTGTCACCTCCAAAAGCTTTAGCCTTTGAATTTGAGAGTTTTGAATGGAACCCACCATACCGGTAATTATCTTTGTTATTCGTACATCAGCAACCACTTGTCAATAACCTTTGGCATAGACAATCTTATGGAATTATATAACCCTCTTTGCCAAGGTAAAAATGTTCTCATCAATAAGAAAAATAACCAGTGGTTAGAGACAAAAGGAAGGAAAAAGAGGAATAATAATAATATTTATTGTTTTAAGACCGTTACACTAGTGTCTCAAATGACTTAGAATTTTGAAAGTGTCCTAATATTTCTGTCCACCAGTATACACACCTGTATATGCAAGCAATGTGAAATACTCTATCAAGAGAAGGAAGAAACTGGTGAAAAAGACTAATAATATACCCGAGTTGACGAAGTTTTTTCTCGGATACTTTCGACATGTTTTATTCCCTCCGAGGAACAAAGTTGCATCCCGCGCACCTGGTCGCACAGTCGTAACCATGGAAACGGAGGAAATAAGCCAACAAAACACCTTCTCCCTTCTGTCAAACTGTCGCAAAAGCCGCGAAAAAGACAAAGTGCCGGTATAGGTGTCGTGGGAATACTTTTATTGAAATGTATTTGCTAATTACGTAGAAGACAAGCTGCACTAACAGGTATGCATTTGTTTCTTCGGAAAGTTTTTTTTGCTGAGAAGTTTGTCGGGGAAGATATGGGTGTTTTACGTTTGTTTTTTTCTGTTAGTGATACTTTTTCTGGGAATGCACACATTTGATTCGTTTTTTTTTGTTTTCTAAAGGAATAGGTTTTTCCTATTTTCCTATTAATGCCTTTAGAGACTAAAGCGAAATACGCCTGGATAAATAAATTGAAGGAAAAACTGGAGAAACTAAGAACATAGCGGAGTGCACTTAAGAAAGTTAAGGGATGTCTCAGGTATCCTGCCTCCTATGGATGAATTGCAAAATGAACTGCAAGGGACGAAAAAGCATCAGTCCATTTCACTTTTTCACCCTTTCACCCTGTCATACCTTACAGGCCTTAGTTTTTGACGGGAGTGACCACTCTCCAGCACCATGACTCTCCTGAAATTAGTTTCAGGAGAGCTATTTATCACTCTCCTGAATCTTTTAGGTCATTGCTATTTGTTTTTGAGGATAGCTATTTTCTGTAATCGCTCTCCTAAGGAAACTGAGGGGAGGAATTCTTAGCTCTCCTACAGATTTCAAAATCTAAGGACAAAAGAATACGAAGGAAACAAAGATGCCCAAATCCCATCAGCAACGCTTTACTTAAAAGGGCCTAATCCCACATTAAATCCTGAAAATTTCGTGTACAATTTGCACTTTCTTAGGACACTGGACATGTTGTCTATGACTAACACTAACAGGAAACAAATGCGGAAACGTCAGAACACAAAAGACCATCATTAATATCTTCTTATGTCATTAATCAAAGAAGCCATTGAAACCGCCTCAGCGTCTATTAGTTCTGTGAAACGTCGACAGGCGTCACCACCTGCCGTGGCAATATTTCAACTTCAAATGTCTGGCACATTTTTCGCTTCCATCTGACAATGATGTTTATTAATTGTTTTACCATCCGTGATACGGTCACCCATCAAAGAAGCGGTGTAACCTTCTTATCTTGGTTAACACATTGGAGAGACAGACGTAAGAGAAAGAGACAGTCGAAGATATGATCATTACTTTTGCTATTCTTGAGATATGTTCGAAGCGAGAGATAAAGATATCAAATGAAAGTTACCAGAAGCCTTGAGCTGACTGATGGCTGCTGTTTTTTCACGATACCTCTAAATCATTCAGCGCATGCTTGATTTAGTGCCCCAAGTGCATGCAGCAATACAGTGAACTGGAACTTCAAGATAGCTTTTCGGAACTGATTGCCAGGTGTGTCAAGTGATACTACCTATTTCAAAGTGTCTCATTAAGGTGTATTAAGAGCTTCAATAAAAAGCTGATAGGTAGCACCCAGAGCGAGAAGTGCCTCCAGCATAGGCCCAGGAGAGATTTACTGTGCATGGGATGGTAACCCTTGGTGCCTTGTAGCTGACCTTATGCCTTTGCAAGGGCAAAAAAACTTACACAAGCGAGGAATCCAAAGAAAGAGAGAGCTCAAAAATTGACATACAAAATGATGATAAACAGGAAGTCAGTTTCCAGAATCTTAGCAAATTTTCGACCCCAACCGCGGTGACGTCTTCTTCAGGCTGGCACTTTCAAGTCGAGCTACCAGAAGTGTAACAAGTGAGGAACATGAGTAGCTTGAGATAGCCCCTTCCATGTTGCTTACCAGGGCCAGAAATGTTTTAGCTTCGGCCCTGATGGAAAGACACCAACACAAATAGCCTACTACCAGGAAGTTCAAGAGCTACAGGCCATTTTCTGCCTGCAGCAGCTAATAAACTACGAGCTACAGACGCCTGAAGGCTCAACGGTCCGCACCAGTTAAAATTGCTGACAAAGTGAACGTTCTGGAAATGTTAAGTGAACGTTCTGGAAATGTTTGTTCATTTCCTTTCCAGGACGATGAACATGTTTTGGACCGTCTCAAAAATACCTTGAAGCCAAAGAAGTGTAATTTTTTTTCACTTCTGTCTTGACCCCCTCCACCCCAGTGGTATTACACAAGTCGTAGAAGTTGGGGAAGAAGAAAGGAACTGAACAACCTGTTGATTAAAACAGTATCCAGAGCAGTCTTGGATAAGTGAGAGAAAAAGATGTAACAGTTGACCTCAGTATGTCCCCCCCCCCACCCCCATAACATTTAGGCCTATAATGAATGTACTTTTTTTTCATTATTTCTCTGTTTTGAAGAAAGATGTAATTGATTTTTTTAGAAATTCCATGAGGCCAATTTTTTTCAAGCCGGAGAAGTGAAATGGTGACCATATAGTTAGTCACCCCCGAGTGAAAAAATTACACTTTTTTGGCTTCAAGGAATTTTTGAGACGGTCCCTTATTTCAAGACGTAGCAACATTACTACAGTTCCAATCAAGATGTCATCTAAACCAAACTACTAAGACGGCCGCGCTGAATTATGGCGTCATTGGAAGTGTGACATCTAAAATGGTGGCGGCATGATTAGATCTTTCTACATGGCCATCAATATACATTATCATCAGTATGATCAAGGTTTGTGTTGGAAATTCAATTTCAATAACTCGATAAGAGAAGAAAACCTTGGTTCGCCTCTGTTTAACAAATTGATTCGATGTGCCATCATAGGGGTCAAGGAAGGAAAACGAACGAAGTGAAGGAAATTAACAGTGTTCTGGCGAAATCAGAGATTTTATGTGAAATATTACCGTAGGAGTTGTAGGCCGTGGGACTAACACTGAAAATGTGGCTAGAAATGAGGTTTCGTTTGACAATCTGCAAGACCAACAGAAAACAGGGTTTTGGGGTAATACGGGGGTGCTGATTTCGGAAATGAAGTTTCCTGGGGTGTAAAGTGGCACATCCCAGAAATTGGACCCTTTCAGGGCCTAATGGTTTCAAAGTAGGGGTCAAAAATTTGATTTGTGGAAGAAGTGTTCAACATTCCGCTCCCTTAGGGCCCATCTCAAAATTGTTTTGATGCTAAAAAAGACGAAGTGACTTTGTCTGGGGGGAGGGGGTCTCGATTTGGGGAAGCCCACTTCATCTTTTTTGAAAAAATTGGCACACTCTTTTTCAGAGGAAAATGGCTTCTTAATGCTTTCTTGGTTTACGATGTCTTTCACCTTAGAAACCCGCTTCTATTTCATGTTTCTTGGTTTATCACTAGTGTCTTGACATGTTTTTTCTTCATCATCGAGTCTTTCCATGCCTACCGTCCCTACATGGATGAAGTCAATTTCAAGTGCCCACTTCATCTTTTCAAGGGAGGAGAGGGTCAGGGAAAGATGAAGTCACTTCGTCTTTTTTGGCATCAATGCAATTTTGAGACGGCCCCTTGGTCAGTGTTTAAAGTATTTGGAAGTCCTACGGAGAGTGAAGAAAGTCCCGATTGCCCCAAGATAGCAAAAAACTAAGGAACGTATCGTTCTCAACAAGATTGCTCAATCATGTCTTACCAATCAGTAAGTGCCAAAGTGCGGTCGGCCGATTGCTGCTCGGACCAAGGGCGTATGCCGAGCCTGTTGCATTTTGCTGTGGGACAAGCAAGGACGACTGGCTGTTTGCTTTTTCAAAACTGTCAATATTTGGCCAGATGTAGTAGCCGTGGTTACACTACATAAAATCCCCGATTTTTTGCGGTCACACCTACGAATTGCTTCAAGAAACCCGTGTCTGAAAAACACGGGTTTTTGAAACACGGAGACTCGCCGTGCTTTTAAAAATCCCCGTGTTTTCGTTAGTTCTAAGCACGGCTACAGATGGCGCTGTTATTAAGTGACGTCGTTTTCGCGCCTCCAACAATGAGTGCCAATACAGAAATGACCGAAGAGTCGGTGCATGTAGCGGACCTGTCGCCGGGCTAGTAAAATGTGACCTCTCGCCGGGCTTTTCGTACACACGGGTCTGGAAAAACACGGGTATTTTCAACAGGTGTAACCGTAGCTTCAGCCCCACAGATGGTTACTTTTTGAAACTGATTTCCAGCTGGATAAGTGAAAATTAGAACTCATTTTCGCGACAGGTAATGGTGATTGACCGGTCGACTGGTCAACTTTGTGAATGGGAATGGGTGAATAACCAGCCAATCACACTCTCTGTAACATCCTATGATCCGCGTCTAGACACCGAACATGGAGCCGGATCGATTTGCTTTGTGAGCCCGTCAGCAATCAAGTGACTCAGGGATCAAACATATCTACGAAAAACCATCTGATTCATGCCGGGGGAAATAAACTATGAGGTGTCCCAAAAAAGGCCGTCGTAGACGAGATTGCCTTAACGTAACATGAGAGCAGGGAGGCAAAATCCTAACCCTAAAGGGCGGCGCACACGAGCGACTATTTTGACCGATTTGTCGGCCGACTTGGCTTCCGACCGCCAAAGCGACAAGATTTGGCGCTTCTGATTGGCTGATGTCTAGTCGCACCACCAGTCTCGTCGGCGGTCGCCCAGATTTAGTCGCTCGTGTGCGCCGCCCTTAAGCCACAGTGGTGTAGTGGTTCGGGCCTCCGACTAGCGGTCAGAGGGTCCCGGGTTCGAATCCCACTGGGCGTGAGACTTTGGGCAAGTCTCTTTGCCTCACTGGCCTCTCTCCACCCAGGTGTATAAATGGGTACGGGTCGGAAATGCTCAGATTGTAGCGCTGAATGAGCAGCTCATCTGAGTTCTACTGAAAGGTTTCAGCACAGACTGGGGTTAAAGTGTAAAGTCGGATGACACCTCTACCGTTGTTGATATCAGACTATAAACCCAAACTTTAAACTTTAACTTTTAACCCTAACGGGCCTAACCCTAGTCCTGATGAGAATAAGGTCCAACAGGATGGGTATGTTGGGGAGGGGGGCATGATTAGAGCTAAAGATAGCTGGGAAGAAGCGTCGACTCTTTGTGGGCCGACAGCCACATAAGAAGAGTCGAGCAGGATTAAATCGACAAAAGAGGGCAGCACACAGTAGCATCATCCAATCAAATGGCATCTCCGTTTGCTGCCATACTACGGTAGGCCTAACAGGATCTGCTGTCGGCGTTCTTCTTATCTTGTTCGCTTGAATGAGTTTACACATAGATCCCATTGATACGGCAAAAAACTACCGACATGGAACGTCAATCAGCAGGAGATTGTTTATTTCATAGAGTCCTACACAACAGGTAATTTCGCTGGTGCCGGAAGTATTTCCATGAAAATGTCAAGAAAAACACGTTTTGCTGCGTTTTTTCTGCTGACAACAGAAGCCATAACCTGATGAAATGGTCCATGGACCATGTGCTCACTTGTGGGTGAATGTACCAGAGAAGAGATCGATGACAATTGTGTTTTTGGTTTTAGCCAACCCAAGAATCGAATTGGGCCGAAACTTGGTGCCATTGGTAATCTGACCTAGGGGAATATATGTAACATTAAACAAGTTTACGAAACGTGCTACCAAATGGTAAAATTTGTCAAATCACAAACCTGTTACATACGTCATGTATCCTCATTAGATACACCTATGATAAAAATTTGGAGACGATCCAGTCATTACTTCAGGAGTTATTGCACTTTTTGTGTTTTTTGTTTTAGCCACCTAGCGGCCAAGTCAAGAATCGAATCGGACCGAAACTTGGTGTCATAGGTCATATGACATAGGGGTATATATGTACCAAGTTTCAGATCAATAGCTCCAGCGGTTACAAAACGTGCCCTGCTAACGGAAAACGACGACGACGGACGACGACAGACGACGACGGACGCTGCGCCATCGTAAGAGCTCACCACAGGTGAGCCAATAAAAGCATCACGCCTTTCCGTTTGTTATTGTCCATGTACCCACTTCGACCTCGCCGGCAGAATCTGTTTTATCAAGGCTCGATTCAAGTTATTCCTGCATTCAGCCTGCAGGCTCACCTGTGGTGACAGATGGGACGATTAAGTTATGATTGTAATACTACAGGCCCTACTTTCACTTCTGCCGCTTACAACAACGATCAGGCCTACGTGAATGGAATAATGCATGTATTTATCGTGCAACAGGTGTTCATTGTGGAAGTTGCCATTTTTTCTCAATTATTCAATCACTTCATTTGGGTTAGGAAAGATTATTGAAGACTTTGGCATGAACCCTTGTCTTGCAGTCTCATTTTGGTTCCTGAAGCCACCGCTAGGGCTAGGAGGCTTCGGTTCTGGCCGCCATTTTATTGCCGACGACATTGTAGGAGACCATTTTCCCGTAAAATTTCATTTCTCTCCCGGTCTAAAAAATGGCGATCTTGAACTTTTGTTACAGATCTGCAACACATACAAATATTCTCATCAAGAAACTTTCTCGGTGTTGGCATTCCGCGCGATTCGGCATGTTCGATTCAATTTAGCACCCACGTGGCTACGGGTACGCCATTCTAAAAATAACCCGTGATGTCAACAAAATGGCAGCCACAGCCGAAGCCTTCTAGCCCAGCGGTGGCTTCGGGAACCAAAATGGGTCGGGGATTCTAAACTTGTTCCATATCTACGAAAGCCCAATATTGAATCATACATTTCAATATTGAACTGCGAATTCAATATTGAAATCTGACTTCAATATTGAATCATACATTTCAATATTGGACCACAAATTCAATATTGAAATCTGACTTCAATATTGAATCATTGATTTCAATATTGAAGTCGGATTTCAATATTGAATTTGTGGTTCAATATTGAAGTCATGTTTATAAGAAATTGAAATAATATCCGTTAAAGTTATGTTCCTAAATATAATTAAAATCTTTGTTGATACACTGAAGAGGGAGAGACACTGTTTATAACCCAGCGCTAATTCATTTTTTGGTAACGGCATTCGTTAGTGTAATTTTGATGGTTTTTATAAGTTGAAAATATCCGATTTCAATATTGAAGATACGATTTCAATATTGAAGTCAACAGTTCAATATTGAAGTCAACAGTTCAATATTGAAATCGGTGTTTCAATATTGAATTTTGAATGAGCCTTCTGGGCTTTCGTACATATCATATACTCTTCTTTCAATGTAGCCAGTAGTTGGGTAAATATGACCTATTTTCATCTGATGAGTCGATGATGAATTCCATTACATATTCAAATGTCGAAATTAAGTTTTCTTGACCTGGGAAATAAAACTGTAACTTTGTCTCAATAGGCACTTATAAAGCCTTACCAAGTTCATATCACAGTTTGATCCAGTCACAACCGTTTTAGCTGCGATGACAACTTATTTATTGGATTAGGATTAACTTTGCTTGTCCGTTTAAGTTACCACCCCTTTCTCGAGTTAATCAGATGGATTAAGTGCATTCCCATAGGTCAGTACGTTTGACAAACAAACGTGTTTAGTACATTAATATTGGCATGTGTTAACGTTTAGGTTTTATATAATTCAATCTCTCTCCATTATATTCCACTTCAACACCACATCCATTTGCTCATTTGTATATGAAAATCAATTGCGACACATCGTTATAATGCGCCGGATACTTTTTCTCGCGCGCATATTGTCAATTTTCGATGTTTAGATGGCAACATGACAGATAACAGCCTAAAAAAACAAGGCTACAAGTGATGCATCACGACAGCAGGCGAGCCTCTGCATTGTAGGAGAGATGAGACATGAAAGGACGTACAAGATACATGTACTGTGTAACAGGAAAAGCAGGACGTCCCATGGAGGATAGGCCTACCTCTGCCCATCTTGTCCAAACAAGGCCATCGACTGCGTCGCTAGATAGGCGTCAGGCCAGATCAGATGACCTCTGCCATGATGACACTTCCTAGATCATCGAAGTTCAGTCCTTAAATAGGTTATTCTCTACACAGGCCAATCATCAGCCGTACTTACACTACAAAGAGAAGTCTGGGTTTTTTCAGGTGCGGACTCATTTGAAGCCCGGGTTTCTCCACCAGAGCACTTACACTACAAATATGAAACCCAGCAATCACAGGTGAATTGGAGGTCACATCACTGGTCTCTCAATGTAAGAACACATGTAATTGCACTCACACCTGAAGTAGAAGCCCGGGCCAAGTGCGGACTTCATCTAGACCCACTCATGATATCTGGGTTTAGGAAGTCCGCACTTTGTAGACCCGGGCTTCATTAAGCCCACCTATTTTGTAGTGTAAGCAGGAGAAGTCCGGACTTCGTTTGTAGTGTAAGTACGGCTAATATCACCAGTTAGGCCTACCAATTTATCTCAAAGGTGACCGTGTTGATTACGATGTACTGAATCATGCATACCGGTATTTTTTTTCAAGAACATCTGTACCTAGGCCTACTCGATCAAGAATGGGCATACATGTAATTCGAAACCAAATTTCTCGCCAGCCTTACTAACGTTTCCAAGAATATGATTGAAGGGCCTATAGCGCTAGAGAGAAAATGTCACTCTAAACTGCCCTGCCCTTGGCTTACACATAAACTATAATTCATGCTATGATATATTGCACACAACAGTCATGACAGTGGATTCCATATCACATTAGATTCTAATTCTACATTACATTCTACTTTTTACATAGAAGCTGTTCGACAGTAGCCCAAGGAAAAGTATTCTGATAAACACCATTTTATACGGCCAATAGGCCTACAGATGAACACGTGGACCGAAACATACATAGGTCTATGGCCGAAAATGAAAAAAAAACATCGTACTAGCTGAACTTGAGTTCATACACCGCAGGTCAGGGTAAAAGTTCTACCAGGTATTGAACAATGGACCCAACGGTCATCATGACAGGTGCAGGGTACACAGGATTGTCAGCCTGCCGATTTGGCATCTCAATCGAGAACAGACAACCGGCGGCTGCGATTCTTCACAAAGGTAACAATCCTGGCCACTACGGTCTCTTTTTGCTACTGACAGTTTAGAAGCGGAAAATAAATGGGTGTTTTGGTTGCAAGTGATATATGGTCGCTAGAGGTGTCACGTTGGAGGCTTTCTGACGCTACCGGAGTAACAGCGATTCTGACTTATCATTCACTGTCATAGTTAAGATCCAGTCCAAGATGGCGGACTTCTTACGTGCCTTTTGCATGCACATCGGTAGAGTATGTATACAGGTGTTTTGCCCAGGTTGATGTGAAGTTGGTGGCAAGGCGGTATGATCAAAGGGAATAGAGCACGTAGAAACGGAATCAGGTTCAAGTCAAGGATGCTATAGAACCATCTATGTATTCGTGTGAAAACTAAGGCGACGATGCACTCTTTCAGAATTTGCAACTGAAACAACTGCAACACCAGTATGGTTGGATACATTCGAAATAACCATGGATACTGCGTACAGGATGTACAAAATGCATGAAGAAAGCTAGTACTCTTGACATGAAACATAATCTTTGAAATTTCACCCTAACTTCGTCACAACTTGTTATGCAAAATACACAGCATGCACAGGAAAATGTACACTAAATCTACTCTACGCCGTGATCAGATAATGATCGTTGTACGTCTGTCCTGCATGCTATAAAGTTAATGGGGGCCATATTGGACTCAAAAAGCAATCCGGGTGACTGTTTTTGATTAATATGTCTGTGGATTGTAACATTTCTTTAGTTATTTTAATATGCTAATGTCTGGCAGCGGCACGGAGATAAACTACCTCCTAATGAGACGGTTTATCTTGTGTACAAAATGGCAATAAACTTCATCCCTAAACACGTGTTAACGGCTAAATGACCCATTTGTGAATTCCCTGCGAAATAAACTGGACATTTATGGTGCTGTATTTTATTTGGTGTAGGGATCGGGTGAGAGTCAGAAGCAGAACGGTTTGTATTTCAGTTCGTCATTTGCAGTCGGGAGTCATGTTTAGGACAACATTGGGTACACAACAGCCAGGAATAATATTCGTGGTACAACAACAGCAGTGTGTAAAAGAAACGTTGTAACATATGGATTACCTTTCGCATGTCGGCAGCTAGGAATGAGTGAGTGAACGAGTGAGTACAAATCGACTCCTTCCGTCCAATGAATCAAAAAATCTATTAGTTGCTCCTGGATTTCCTCTTCAAAGATGTCAGCCACGTGGAGTTAGTAACTCTTCAAAGATTTCCTCGAAATAGGTCCGTATCTCAATTCACTTTGTGTCGAACGTGTCCAGAGTGACCTTCTTCAAAGGCACGTGGAATTCCTTTCAAGCTGCCGTTTCATTTAACTAATGTTTGTTGTAACGTTTTCACAATATATTCATCCACAAAAGTATGCCCCGAGGCATAGATTCTCCACGGCATATGGCACCTGTGATCAACCTGAAATCTCCTACTTTCTATCCAAGAACACCTTGCAAATCATACCTTAACCTTGACCGAAACTATTCCGAACTGTCATTTACTTATTTTTCTACAAATGTTATGCAGTGAAAGTGTAAGAAAAGTGGTCCTCGTGTTTCTTTGACGAGAGTGGAGACACCTTTATGTCAGCAATGTCGTTTCTACAAAAATTATGCTGATCTATCAGGAGGCCATTCT
The DNA here is from genome assembly GCA_002633025.1 of Notospermus geniculatus. NCBI lineage: Eukaryota > Metazoa > Nemertea > Pilidiophora > Heteronemertea > Lineidae > Notospermus > Notospermus geniculatus. The sequence goes on from NMRB01003043.1 coordinate 41,276, forward strand.
CTTTCGTGTGCAATATGCAAATTTCTGTTTCTCTTGGGATGTTTCTCGTCTGCACTGTCACAATGGATTGGATGTACAACGCACAATGTAGGTATTTGCATTGTATGTGGAATGCATAAAAGCATGCTTTTTGAAATCATCTATAATATAATATGACACCATATCAAGGATACTGCTTTTGCCACTCAGCAGGAATTATATTTTCCTTGTCGTCGTCGACGTTGTCATGCTCGCAAGACGAGCCAAAAAGACAAAACACAGTAGTCGAGGTGTGCTTTGTGTGCACCTCTTCGTCATCCCGTCAAAAATATCATGACAAGTTTTGTTTACATGTACAGGTATAATCATTGACTCCATGTACAGCATGACCAATTTAGATAACATAATCTACTGTTTCCGCAGTAACTTACATGTATGATTATACATGTATTTCATGTATACCCAAACATACCATCCATATACATGTATAGATCATCAATGATCAATAGGCTAGAAGTGGGACTGGTGGCCCATGACTTGACCAGATAGTTTTTCCCGAGGCAAGCTTTTAATCGCCATTTTCATTTTTGGCGAAAATTCAAAAGGAAATTGAAATCACAGGTGTTCGAGAATGTGATTCGAACAGGAATCATGTGATACATGTAGGCTACATGTATGATTATACATGTATTTCATGTATACCCAAACATACCATCCATATATAGTCCATCAATGATCAATAGGCTAGAAGTGGGACTGGTGGCCCATGACTTGACCGGATAGTTTTTCCCGAGGCAAACTTTTAATCGCCATTTTCATTTTTGACGAATAAATTCAAAAGGAAATTGAAAATCACAGGTGCTCGAGAGAGTGATTCGAACAGGAATCATGTGATACATGTAGGCTACATGTATGATAATACATGTATTTCATGTACACCAAAACAATCATACCATCCATATATAGTCCATCAATGATCAATAGGCTATAAGTGGGACTGTTGGTCCATGACTTGACCGGATAGTTTTTCCCGAGGCAAACTTTTAATCGCTATTTTCATTTTTGACGAAAATTCAAAAGGAAATTGAAAATCACAGGTGTTCGAGAGAGTGATTCGAACAGGACGCAGTGACGGATCCCCCATTCGTCTTCGTTTTTTACTCTCAAAAAATGTCATCAAAAATCAGCAGGGGCCCATCCTACGCTGGCCCAGCAACTCAAATAACTGCGTAGCTTCATCAGAGCATGCAGGTGAATTGAAATGATCAGTTTGATGGTAATCCACCGTGTGTACGGTTTCACCGACTGTTGGTGTCGGTAAAGAACATGATGGATGAGGTCACGCATTGGGGTGTAAATTCTCCCCCGGACATTGCTAAAAGCAATACAAAAATCTATTTAATCGAATTAATTAAACCCGAGCAAACGTAACCACTTTATCCCTCAAATACCAAGAAGGTGCAACTCAATCAAGTTTTGCAGATAAATTATGTCAGAAAAGCTCTGACTGCTTTGTCCGGATGCAATCGAAAATTGCACCATTTGGCAATTCTTTCAAGTGAATTCGTCAAATTTATAAAATACAATGTACCGCGCACGGTCCCGTTTTGAAATGTTGAAATTTTCACTTCAATTCGTTTACTGATTTGGAAGTGAACGTGCAATGTTTCTGTCGCCTGTCTTGGCAAATCTCCTCCTTTCAAGCGTGTTTTCGTTTGGTTTTGACACCCGAGCCGCGATAACAGAGAACAATATTTTATTTTTAGGTTGATTACATCGGTTTTGAGCCGAGGGACCCGGGTGAACCGCCCCGTTAGGCTACTGTTGAGAGGTCTTTTCAATTGTGTTTATAACTGTAAAATTCATCTGAAAGGCCAAATGCCGAAACACTCGATGGGCGAATTTAACAATTGAACGAAAATACAGGCATTCGATGGGCTGTGGAATTGAATTTTAGTCGGATAAACCATAATAATTCAGTCATTTTGAAATATAATTCACTAAGTTGAGTTACAAAAAAATTGCCTAACAAATTAATGATATCTAAATGTGCCTCTTAGATTGCAGTTTATTTTTAAAGGGAGACTCCACTCATTGTAAATTTTTGAATTTTTATCAATCCATGGAGATATTGCCATGAGTTGTGATGTCACTAGTGTCAATAGGCTGACGACCTTTGTAGTAAATGAGCTAATACTGTGATTGCCTAGGCCCATTGGTTGTACCTTCATAAATATGCATTGAGCACATATGACATCACATGTGCTGTACAATGGTCCCCTTGGGATGCAATTAAAATACTTAAAATCAAATGATGAGTTTGCTGGTTTAAAAAAAGACATGTTGCAGATATCAATGAATTTGAATGCATTAACGATATTTCAAAAATTCAAAATTTTACACAATGAATGGCGTCTCCCTTTAAAAGACGAATGAACTTATTCAAATTACCTGGAAGACAAAACAATCAAATTACCTGGAAGACAAAACGTATGAAAGTCTCGTGTACATGAATGTGTGAGAATGTAACGTGTAGGCCAATGATATAAGGGATCATAACACTGTTATAATTTTTGACTCGTACCCTGCCCAAGGTTACAATTCAGCTATGAAGCTTCATTAAATTTTTAAAATGGATGCGTGCAGTTGAAAATTACTCAAAATGAAACAACTAGATTTCACCCTTGGACAAGAAATGGACTGTCAGAAAAAAATGCCGCATTAAAATTTCAACTGTTCGCATGTTGTGCAGAGACAAATAGTGATTAAAAACACAGAAACATACTGAATATTATAATCGTAGGGCGACGCGTCAACAAATTGGACCGATCTCTCGGTAAACTTATCGTACTAGCATGACTAGTACCGTAATATTGTCAAAATGCAAACTGTCGCTTATTAGGGAGTTAAAGAAATCAAATGATAAACGTTAACTTTACGACAACGTTATTTTTTGTGCCGAAAATGCAGTATTTATATATACATGTAATCTGGTGAATTTGCTGTTATGAAAAGTAACGTTGTCGTAGAGTTAACGTTTATCGTTTAATTTCTTAAACTCCCTATTGATGCTGATCAGTCTTTGGTAAATCTGGATAAGGAAGGCTACTAAGCAGGCAAGGGTCCTGTTCTGAAACATTCCATTTCATTTTTATCGCAGTGTATTGTATCAGATTTCTTCCATCAGGCCCTGATAAGTGCGGAAGAGGCCATAGCTACTCATGTTCCTCACTTGGATGAGTCTTTTACTTGTCCTTGCGAAGGCACAACATACAAGGCACCACGGTGTCCCATGCGAGGGACGTGAAGAGCCATTTAGCCTGCTGGATTCGAACCCGGGACCTGCCGCTTGCGTGATAACCACTAGGCTATCGAGGCTCCTCGCAGTGTGCCTGCAAATTGCCATCAAACAAAAACACGATTGATTAGGCCCGGGATTTAAAGCGAACTGGTCGTGCCAGTGAAGGTGTCTGAATAGAGATTCAAACGCCGCCATTTTGAATCAATTATGACACTCACATAGGGAATTCTTTTGCCTTCTAAGAGCACATTTGCGCAACTCTGTGACTTTGCTGCCTTCGAATAGAATTTAGCTGCAAATCTAGCTGCAAATCTAGGCTTATCTAATGACGTAATCCGCTATAATACAAAATTTGTAATTTTGAAATTGGGAATTTCGTGGGCCGCGAAATTCTTCTTAGTGTCATTTTTGACTGCCGCGACTAATTCTCTTTAAAGATAATGTATCACGACTTCATTGTTTACATTCAATGTTTGTAAACATGGGATGGTTACATAATGTTATTTTGGACTTTTGGGACATGCCAACCCACCAAATTGAATACTTTCGGCGTCAAAAGGATTTCTAGAGGGGCACGCCACCAACAAATTACTCATAAGACAAAGAAAGACTAGACATAAACAAACAAAATGTAAATAAACATTGATTTTCGTGGCCCGCGAAAATACCCGTGATACATTATCTTTAATACAAGGATGTCACCCTTCGTGTATTCTGCGACACGGCTGGCCTGGACCAGAACCCACACAAACCCCAGGAAATCACGACAGATCGAACTCTGAAGTGTCCCTTACATCTCACGTTTCGTCTCGGCTAATACCAAGGTGTGTCCATCCACTTCGTTGCACTCAACTTCGATTTCTCACCATTAATAACACCGAGGACATCAAAAGGATGTACCGCCCTGAGTAAAATGTCACCGAAAGGCGTGTAGTTCATTTAAATAAACTTAATAAGGTGATATCAATCACGGAAATGTCTTTTGGTTGATTTGGACCGCTGATGTGGAAGATCACAAGGTTTGCGGTGTCTGGGGATAGTGAGGTTATGTCAGACATATTGGATGCTCACCTTAACTAATGACCAAACAAAAACAGCGTATGGAGACGACGAATTAGCAGCCATTTCGAGCTGTCTTCTCGTGTCGTATGCAAAACACAACATAAATAACCTCACTGGCCACAAAAATGTATAAAAACACGCCATATTGCCATCAAGGTTTGCTGTGGTTTTTATCAGATTCGGCTGTGCACTGTGTATGGGTAGACCACCAGAGTTCACTATGTGTCATATCTCTACATGTCATGCATGTAGGCTCATAGCTCACAAGCTTGAGTGCTGTGCTTCGATGCAAGTGCCTGTCATCGTTTCTCCTCACATCGGCCTTTGCCTTGCCCTGACTGAAACATTTCGAGGCTCTGATGTGCTCGTGACTGACTACCCTCTTCTCTCCAGTTTGCTAAAGATGGCACCATTTCGGAAAGGTAGTCTTGATTGATAAGCGGAACGTTGATTAGTACGTGTAGAGCACCGAACATATTATATTCACCATTGGCAGATCTGTTCTCCAAGATGAATAGCACAAAATTGACACACAAAATGATAATAAGCAAGAAGTCAATCTCCAGAATTCACGAATTTTCGACCCCAACCGGGGTCTTTTTCAAGTGGAACTTTACAATCTGAAACTCTAGAAAAGACTCAGATCTGGCAGATCTGTTCTCATATTCAACCAACGACAGGGAGATACTGGCTTCAAGCAAGTAAAGCAGTGGAGACTTGTCTATATCTATGGGACTGTCCCAGGCATTCTGAGAACATCAGGGGCTCCCTTCGTCACCGCACACAATCCCCTGAGGACATTCAGCTGATTTTCTGGGGTGTTTGGCGCCTGAGAAGGAGCGCCCAATCAGCGAACGCCATCCCGAGTCGCCTTGACGAAAGAGCCAGCGCCAAGAACCCCTGATGTTCTCAGGATGGTCCCAGGCAAGGTCCTTGGGTCCCAGGGCTAATAAGGGTCGATTCTGCCAGAAGTCTGTCGGACAAACGGACCAATATGAGAAAAAGTAAAATAGTTACGTTTCCTACTTTTGGAAACAACGCCGGGCACTTCGGAATTGCTCCGAAATAAAAACAACAAATCCACTTCTCGGAGTGTCTCCCCTTACTGTGTCAAGCAGTTCAGTTCACCAATTCCAATCATGATAATGGTTCGGTTCCATCATCGACAGCCAGCCTGACGGGCAGCATCGAACGGCTCAACTTGAAAATTGGACTCTCTCGTCTGTGTAACAAATGCAATCAACTCAGAACCTCTTGTCACCCGATTTCACTCGTGGCTGTATCGATGTTCTGGCCGCTGCCAATTTGTGTTGAACCATGATTCGTTGAGATAAAGCCCTAATGAATCATTCGTCTAATCTTTTGTTTCCTAAGCTAATGCAGCCTCATAGATTTTCGACGAAGATAAACAAGACGGTGATAAAATCATCAGTTCTAATTTAGACTGTTCGCTAAGTTGTAAACATCTACCCTGCACTCAATTTTAGTTTAGAATGGAGGGGTTAAGCATGTGGTTACAGGGTCTCTGGCAGAAATTTTTTTGAGGGTACTAATTTCTTCAAAATCAACAAAACCCCAATGGAATTAAAGAAAATAGCCCTTTTTTGTTGCTTTGGGGGTACTAGCATGTGTACCATTTAGTACCCTTCTGGCGGAAACACTGGGTTAAAGGCGAAACCTTGAGTCAAATTTGTAGACTCACGAACACGACAAAGACACTAAAGCAACTGGCTATTATGAGATGAAACCACTGAGGTACCTTAAATTCTACCCTCTCCTTGCTGGAAAAGTGATTCTTCACAAAACCTTTGAATTTTTTTCTAAACCAAAGAGGTTTTGAGTCACATTTGCCACATTCACCAGTCATCGTCACAGAAAGAGGGCTTGTCCACCTTTCACCTGTCCAAGGAGGTCAATACCACTGACAGTAGACAAAAGAGTAAGACCAGGGATAGGCCTACCCCGGGTAAGATGCCATATTATGGCCAGACGACTCAGTCTCAAAAATACATTGATGCCAAAAAAGACGAAGTGACTTCATCTTTTCCCTGACCCCCTTCCCCCCTTGAAAAGATGAAGTGGGCACTTGACATCGGCTTCATCCGTTTAGGGAGGTTAGGCATGGAAAGATGATAAAGAAAAACATGTGAAGACACTAGTCCATAGTAGGCCCATGTAGCCAGAACGTTGTTCCTTTCTGAAGACTGCATATAAAAAAGTCATTCTCCCGTAAAAAAGAGTGATGCCAATTTTTTTCAAAAAAGATGAAGTGGGCTTCACAAAATCGAGAACCTCCTCCCCCCAGACGAAGTCACTTCGTCTTTTTTGGCATCAAAACAATTTTGAGACCGCCCCTAACCCTGTATATACATTTGCAATACAAGATAACCCCTATCAGCTAAACGTGACTACATACATGTCTTCATGCTTTCGGCATACATCAAAGGTATATCAAAGGTGCCTCCTGCCCTTTGATCAACGCGCCATTGTCCAAGATGGAATGCATGTCATTGGTCCACCGCGATGTACATATTGCTGCGGACACGTACGAATAGTCATTAGAATATTAAAAGCTTGGACTGACCTCAGCAAACAAAGCCACTGTCAATGTCTGATACCTGGCCTAGATTCCTGACTGGAACATGGGACAAAATACGTATTCTGCCAATTAAATCGTTGACAAGTTGTCAGTTGGATTTATGGCTTAGGTGCACGTTTTGTAATAAGGAACTGCTGTGCTGCTGATTGCTATTTTTGTATTTGATTTTTCCGTCAATTTCCAGAATCTTAGCAAATTTTCGACCCCAAATAAATGGGGTCGAAAATTTGCTTAAATTTGCTGATTCTGAAAATTGACTTCCTGTTTATCATCTTTGTGTGTCAATTTTTGTGCTCTTTCTTTCTTTTGATTTTTCTGTCAGGGTCGAAGCCATAGCATTATTGGCCCTGGTAAGAACGGAAGAGGCCATCTCAAAGTACTCATGTTCCTCTTTTACTTGCCCTTGCAAAGAAACAAGGTACAAGGCACGACGGCTTACTGTCCCGTGCGACGGACGTGAAGAGCCGGGAATGAAATCCCATTATGGCCCGGGCTGATTGCTGCCTTAGCAGCCTTTCGAGCTGAGCATATCTTTCAGCAGTTATGCAAGTGAGAAACATGCACAGTTTCTCAATGCTTCAAGGACACCTTGTCGGCCTTGCATAATCAGCTCATTCATCCATAATTAGCCATGTGTCTTGAGGGACACTTAACATTACAAATGTATAAGAAAAGGTGTGAATTGCTAATTTTCATGCCTGATAAACAAGTATTTAATGCAAAATTTTGGGAAAAGATGTGGTTTTATTCTCCAGTACATGTACCATAAAGTTGGAATGATTTTAGAAGTAGTCAACAAAATATGTTGCTTTTGGTCTCATTAACTTCAGTAACTTCTAATAAACCTTCCATCCAATATGGCGACGTAAACTCAGCTCTAAACAGGAAGTGACATCATGTGCATATACCCTCTATTCTCTGTCTCGTCACAAAATCCCACAACTGTTGTCATGTAGCTCTCTGTTGTGAGAACGATGAAAATGAGCGATATTTGTCAAGTCTCAAGGACTTGCTGGCCTGCAAAATTGTTTGCAAAAGCTTCTTCTAGTCGTAAAACCATTTGTTCTCGCCTTATCGCGATAAATGATACCAAATGTATCAATTCGACCGTCACATTTCTGTCAGCTAAGAATGTGACAAAAAATCAAAACTACATCACCGATCACTTTGTTTACGCTATGGTCCATTAATTCATATGATCAACCTATGCAGTAATGCTATTTATAACGAAAATCAACAAATGATATTTGTCAGAAACGTTCTTAAAGTTTCACTCCAACGATAAATCTTGAAACTTGGATAAAAAGCAATCACTCAAACGCCTGGCCGAAGTTTTTCTCAAAGCAAGATGGTGGTCGCATAATAAGGATTGATAACGGCCCATTAGCCAAAGCTCGCAGCCGGCATCAAAGCTGCCGCTCTTCTGTCTTGGGAGGCAGAAATAGTGTCATTTGTATATTTGGCGCGAAACTGCAGAAGAAATGGTGTGAACTGATTCTGCGTCTTGAGATTTGCAAAAATTCGCAGCGAAATCCTTGCCAACTGGGAACGAAAAAGCTCCATTTTTGACAGTTATAAATTGTACATTAGTATCACTTTGGGATGAAGGGCAGTCATGCGATGTAAAAGGCGGGATGTTGCGTGGATTAGAAGGTAACTCCCCGAGCCAATGAAATCGTGGAGTTGCATTTACAATATTGATAGATGACAGGTCTGAGCCTGCACGCTCGTGATTGAGAAACAGAAGAACCAATTGAGAATCGAAGGCAACCCAGCTCATGTTGATACTTTTAAAAACTCCCGGGAGTTCCGACTGAAATGCTGGAGGAAACCAGCGTAGCCGTACAACAGTGAGGACACAGTGTTCTCCACAGGATTTCGTATAAAGTAGGGCGGTACCGTTGAAATTCTAGGTTTTCCCATTACTTTGCAACACAATTTAAAGATAATATATCACGACTTCATTGTTTACATTTAATGTTTGTAAACATGGATGTTTACATTATGTTATTTTGGACTTTTGGGACATGCCAACCCACCAAATTGAATATTTTCAGTTTCAAAAGAATTTCCAGAGGGGCATGCCACCAACAAATTACTCATAAGACAAAGAAAGACGAGACGTAAACAAACAAAATGTAAATAAACAATGATTTCCGTGGCCCGCGAAAATATCCGTGATACATTATCTTTAAGGTAGGGGGCCTAATAGAAACCCATCACAAATTTGGACTATAAGTTAGGGTGGCTACTTCTAAGGTAGGGTGGGAAAATGCCAAGGTAGGGTGGCCACCGTCACAAAAAGTCATGCGGAGAACACTGAATATGTCCACAGATATGAAACTACACTGTTCTTTTAATACACCTTTAGCCTGCTACCCCATCTGACGGCAGAATCCATAAGCACCCTTCATGTATATTGCAACGTTAAGTAATCCCCTTGGGCGACCTAAAAAACGATGAGTCCGCATCACCAGTTTGCTTCGGAACTGCAGTTTACTAAACACAGTTATGTGCAAGCAATATGGCAAATGTTGGTGAAATGATGCGCGACATGACGTCACAAGGGACGAAAATAACAGAAATCTTCATGCAATATTCATACGAGGAAGTACAACGTGCCTGGAGCAGACACATTACTTCTAATTCACTTTTGCTCTCTGTGGAAATGGCTGCGACTCTAAAAACGTCAAAACCAGCGTTAACTCCATAAATCTCCATTTGTTTTTTTTTCAGATAATTTCGTTTTTGAATTACTAAATCCGCAGAAATTTACGTCCCGGCGGATTTTGGCGCACGGCATGTGTTTTACATATCATTCTCCAACTGTGAACTGAAATTCATATTGATGACTTCACAAAACGGACTACAAACTGATGGCTCCCTCTAGAAATATTGCAAAGAACCATGAGTAGTTTTTTCCTTTTTTACGCAAGAAATTAACGTGCTGGAAGTTAAATCAAAAGGTGACGTTCGAAAACCTTTAATGAAACAGCGACATGCATGTGTTCTGCATGCCATTAATTGCCCTCGTTAGCTGTCTTATCTATTTTTGTTTTGTTTCTCTTATTTTGGTTTATTTTTCAGTGTTCTAGCCAGGCCAGTTTCACAGGGCGGTACCACCATGTTCAAAATTCAAAGGTCATTCTACCAGGTGTGATAAAATCTAATGCCCCCACCCTCATGATGTCCCCCTGCATTGTTTGTCACGGGATTAAGGGTCTTGGTCTCTCTAAAGTCCTATTCAATGGTGCCCCTTAATCATCCGTAAATGTATTGTTGGGGGACATCACATATCGGGGGACATTAGATTCTTTTACACCGGCCCTGTTCTAATTTTTACCACCCTTTTAAAAAATGTAACTTGCAGTGCATTTTCAATTACACCACCCTGTTTGAATTTCACTCCCACCCTGTTTGAAAATCTAGGGTCTTAAAATCATAGGAAAATGCAGTCATCCCACCCTTTTTGGAAAAATTTCTGCCTGGAACCCTGGGCCAATATTCATAAAACCTTGCTAGCTTAGTTGGCTGCTAATTGTGTACACTGACCTGTACAAACTAGGCACTTTAGCAGGCAACTAAGCCTAGCAAGGTTTTATGAATATGGACCCTGGTTTTGCTGTAGTTTTTTTGTTGTTTTCTTATTAATTTCGAGACATACTTTTATTTCTAATCTAAACGTCTGCATCCTATTATCAATAAAGTTCGAAATCCTATCAAACATGTCACTTCAATTACACGTGCACGTTGTACTTCCACATTTTTTGGATATCAATTACACGTGTTGGAGTTACGAAGCAGGAAGAAATACTTTTTAACATTGTAAATAAAACCATTCATGAAAATGATAAGCGCTACAATATTTACACAGATAGCGATACCATTCGTATTCGCCACAAATTTATTTGTTATTTAGTAAAAATTGTGATTAATGGCATATCGAAGCAGATCAAACACGCCGTGCCGTGTAGTAAGACATGTTATGACATTCTACGATGACAGTTTTCTAGTTTTTATTACTGTAGGTTAGTGGCCCATCTGCTACTCGTGTTGATCAATAAAAGATAAAAACTTACGGGGAAAATAGTAATAAATGGTGTTTGACCGATATACATGTACATAATGTACATGTACGTTACTTTTCATGCCTTAGTGTTGGATCAGTGACTTGTGAAGTAGCCTACACAATTTTTCTTTCAAAAGGGAGATTCCACTCATTACTAAACTTTTGAATTTTATCATGGAGACTTTTGAGTTGTAATGTCACTGGTGTCATAGGCTGACGACCTTTGAAGTGAATGAGCTAATACTGTGACTGCCTAGGCCTATTGGTTGTACCTTCATAAATATGCATTAAGCACATATGACATCACATGTGCTGTGCAATGGTCCTCATGGGATGCATTTAAAATAATTAAAATGATGAGTTTGCTGATTTAAAAAAAATATGACATGTTGCAGATATCAATGAATTTGAATGTATTAACGATATTTCAAAAATTCAAAATTTTACACAATGAATGGAGTCTCCCTTTTCAGAGTAAACATCTTGATACATGTATTTACATGTAGTCCTGTGTGTCATTTCCGGTAGCCCGTCTGATATCGACGTGTTCTCAATCACATGGATATAAACCACCCAATAATAGGCATATACCAGAGAAAACTGGTGAAAGGCTGTTTCTTGAAACTCTACAATATTCATGTCAGATCTAGGTATCATGGAGCTCTAAATTATGGCACTGCGAACTAATTGATCTAGTAACCCTTTAAAGTCTGACAGCAGAAAGTAGTTTTGGTGCCGGACGGAACGATAGATTTTGCTGGTAAGCTCAATATTTTTTGATACCCTCCTTCAAATGAGTGTACACTGTACATCCCAGATGGAGAAACTAATAGTTAAAGGTCTATATTATCAAATACTATATACGGTATTTGATTTTTGGAAAATCAATGGCACAAATCTTTGTGATCATTTCAAAGTTAAATTTTGCCCCATTTTCTTGGGTGACCAATTTTGAAACACACCCTAGTCTGTAGACTTTATACCTCACCTACAGCACTTAGCAAAGTGTGAAACACTAAACAAAAATTCGGATTATGCGCTAAAGGAGAGAGAGTTAAATTCGTTTCATTAAAGACGGAGTGTTTCCAGGTGAATGTTGGCAAATAGAGCTTGATTGTTTTTACAAAAATACGCGATAAAAAGTTAAAAACGTTGCTTGATAGTGCGCGTAAACAAAATATTGTACAGTGCCAGTTTCTTGTAAACAATTTTGCATCAAACGAAGTTGTAAACAGTATGGTTGAGACAGAGTTGATATTCTCTGAATCCTAACTATTGTACACTTAGATATGTATACCAAGGTAGGTGAAGCTAAGGGCTCCCTACATAACATCGAGTGTGTCACCAGTTGACAAGTTTGGACACAAAGATAAGAAATTTGTATTGATGAATCGAAATGGTTTGGAAAAGTGGCAACATGAGAGGAGAAATTTTGTAAGACCCTCTTCCATCCATTGGAACAGGTGTCCCATTAAAATTTAACCTGCCAGGATTCGAAGCTAAACTATAATGAAGTGTTTATCCAGTGAAGGTGCTGGCTGGGGTAGACCATTGAATTAAGCGTTTCAGTTGAACCTGTCTTATGATAAATTCCTAAAGGCATTATTTGTACCATTCGAACTGGTCATTTCTTACCAGAACAGAACGAATATATGGAAATAAGCGGACGTTTTAAGTGTTTATTCTAACCCAAGATTCATCGTCGGTGCGTCATGGACTAGGATTTGGAATACGAATGTAATTCTTAGTGTGGTGACATTACAGTTATCAAAACAGCGACAATTTGGGAATACCATGTTTATTCTTAGTTTGGTGACACTACAGGTATCAAAACACCGACTTAGTTTTGGAATATCATGTTTATTCTTAGTTTGTTGACACTACAGGTATCAAAACACTGATTTAGTTATGGAACCATGTTTATTCTTAGCTTGGCGACACTACAGGTATCAAAACACCGACTTTGTTTTGGAATACCGTTAGCATGTTTATTCTCAGTTTGGCGACACTACAATTATCAAAACACCGACTTCGTTCAGGAATACCATGTTTATTCTCAGTTGGTGACACTACATTTATCAAAACACTGGATCAAATTTAAAATGCTCTTAATTTACACTATGGTTTTTACTAACTTGCCGCTTGGAATTCATTGGAAATCATCGGATGGAACATGAGATTGTATGGCTTTAAGTCTGGAGATACTGTAACTCTGACGTGATGACAGGTAGCGATCCTGACCCCTGATTTATAAGTCCACCTCCATTAGATTTTGGATTATCACCTCGCTTATCTCTTTATCATAAAATGACAAGATAATCCAGCATCAAAGTTAACATTTTACATCTAACAAGGGAGCTGCTTTTCGACATCTGGACTTTAATCCCTCCGGCTATTTCTATCAAACCAATTTTCAAGAGGTCCAGAGCCGTCATTCATGTCATTTTATCAACACTTGACTCGAAATGGCGAGAACGTCTGCATTTCAGAATATTTCTTTGCAAAAATCTTTGATAAATTCACGAGTATTTACTTTGGCAAGTTGTATATTCAATTGTGCAACCAAAATTGATTTTGCCCACCACTATATTTGGATTGTTGCCTGCATTTTCGATCCCGCCAGCGCCTCTGCCCGATACCGGAAAATAAATCACATGTTTTATGAATATTGGTGCTGGAACAGACGTGAGCCGACCTCGTTACCATGGCAACGGCAGGAGAAGGTCATGGAAATTTCAATGATATGTTAATTAGCGGCATACATTTGCAATGAGAGAATTCTGATCGGATGGAAGCTTTTAAAACGTGAGAAATGAGGTGAGGTTTTTCAAAAAAATAGCATAAAATAATTTTTTTAAAGAATTTCTTTTCCGTTCGATTTTCTGTGCCTAGTAGGCCTGGAAACTGTCATATTCATACGACAGGCATTTCCATTATATTTCATTCTATGAATAAACGACTATGGAAATAACAATGTCAGTAAAACCAAATATTTTTTTAAAAAATTTGCTTAACATTTTTTTGTCAATTTTATGTGTTTTTTCAACATTTTTTTGAAAATTTCTCCGTACATGTAGCATTGATGCGCTTCCTTTGTTTTGTAAGGTTTGTATAATTTGTTTTGCATGGCTGGTAGTTCGTTTAAGTTTTTCGATTGAAAATGAGAAAGGAACTTATATAGACAGTTTTGTCTAAAATTTACCCTTTGTGGCCGTTATCTTCGGAATAGAAAAAAACTAGGCCAGTACAAGTAACGTGTTACCCAAGATTGTGACCGACGGAGCATCATGATGCTATAAGCGAATACATGGCAATGCTATTTGAACGTAAATTTTGTCATATCGGGTAATCTTTAGCATAAGTTTTCGTCTCAATCAGATACAGAGTTCGTTTACTGGTAGTGATTTTAAAATATCATGTCTAGGAATTGACTATTTCAGTGAAATCTTAGAAAATGTGAATATTTTGTACAATTTTTGCAGAAAGGTTACAGACCAGGAGCCCAGGGGGTCAGGTTAGCTGGGAAGGTAACCATGATTTTCTAGCCTATCACACCTAGGTGTCCATTCCTGGTTACAAAACAGGACGACTGGCATGCACCATGTGGTGGGTGTGACCAGGACAGCAATAATAAAATCCCCCAAAATTATCTGGATCAGCTTCGTATGGTAACCAGTAAAAACATGCTTTAACTGTCATGATATTACCCCTCCTTCAATATATCGTCAACCGAGAATTAACAGGGTCAAAGTGCATTTTGTGACCCAAATTCCCTGTGCTTTTAGTCCCTTATACTTACAGGAAGTGAGGGTCAAGTAAAAAATGCACTTAGACCCAGTTTCTCGGTTGACGATATGGCCAATGCCAGTCATTTTCTGGGAAATGAAAAAGTTATTGGGAAATTGGATGGGGAAAAATGTGTAGGCCTATCGGTAAAAATGTGTTTGTGATCTAATTAATCCTGAAAACAGACCTTAAAACAGCTTCTACATGTATACAGTTTTATAGTACACCTGCTCGGTTGTCTGATAATGTATTACACTGTCAAGTGCACCTACTGTGTCGTTTGATAATCTATCGCAATACAATTCCCCCCAGTCAATGGCGAAATAAGTTAAACTAATGTTGGCAATTTGCTATGGCAATGTACAGCCCAGTATGCAGGCAAATCCCTATATCACCCAATAAACTGACTATAAAGATGGACTAGTACTACTAAAACTGTCACGGAGATGAAATATGCGGCTATCCAAATTAATGTAGTCTGTGTTATAAATAATTGACTTAATAACCTACATGTCTGCATGCGGTCATTTTTCTTTGATCTACACTACTGTGCTGCGCTATAACATAAAACAAGGAAAACATCGCACCAAAACAAGCTATTAACCTTGATGTGGTAACTGATCACTACTAAAGACGCACTTTTTACCTCATTATCCCCTAAATGATGATATAATGACCAAATCGCAATTAGAGTAAATTATGAGCGTGTCTCTCCTAAAATATCTCGTCTACGAAGCAGTCAATGAGTTTACTATTAGCGTTGAGAAATGACCCTAAAACTATCTAAGTATGGCATCTTTAAAATATTGGCCTATTAGGACGGTCGGTGATATAAATGATCATTATTTTTGTTTATGGCAGGCCCATAAAAGCTCTGATGACCCCCATACATTAGTCATGCGCGCCATGTGCTACTACTGCGTTGGATCCCCGCCATCCCTCAAAGTCAAAAGGAAAAATAGCCACAACAAATCTAAATGATCTATGACTACAAGGCAATAAAAGTTTAAAAAAGGAACGTGAATAAGACAAAGAATTGGAAAATAAATCGTTACCTTTAGCACTCGAGACAAACGACCCTCCCGCACCGATTTTCACTCCATAAATTCGCATTCAAAGCATTTACTGCCCAGAGTAATGGCGCTGACGGAAAGAAGTCACGTGACATGTCTTAGACGGACTAGCGCGGGCTTCCAGCTGGTCACAATGCATTGCAGAAAATAAATGACTTTTAATAAATGATTTATCATTAGCCTAAATTCATAGTCTTATAGTGCAAGTTGTGGGGAGACTGCATTTGTAACGAATTCTTCAGTATATGTGCAAGGATTGGCGCAGTAAGCCTACAGAGTGTTGCATCTTTGTACAAAAAAATGCACTTACCTTTATAACTTTAAGACGGTGCTTTTATCTTTCCCGACGCCTGCAAGTAGAGCACAAGGAAACGTTCACGGGGAGCGCTTCAAAGTAAGTAAGTGTTCTTTCTCCAGCTTTATTTCCAATTCTCCCTATTAGTGGTACGCTTTTTCATTTGCCGTTTGGTGAAAGTTCTCCACGAGTCACCGAATGATGAATCACCTATGACGTAATAGTAGGGTTTCCCCTGCGACAGTCAGTTTCCTTCTCGGAGACTCGAGTGATTAGAATATGCGTTGTTGGCTTCGGGGAATATCTGTTCGGAATACATCAGCATATTTAAACAACAAGTAACCTTGGACGCCCTTCGCTATCAGAATCGTTGCCCTTACAGTTCCAGCTCGAACTCGGCAAGCATTTCGACTGAACAGACTGACACATGAGCATTTCAGAACTGCTGATACATTCATGACCTACTCTAACCATTTCTTCCTACCCTCCTCAATTTGTGGAAGCTAGGCTTACGTGTGTTTAATTTTACCTTCTGGCAAGTCGAGATTAACCCCTTCCTACTTAAACACTGGCCATCAGCGACGAAAATAACCCCGATTGGTTCTAGGCCTATACCTGACCAACCCTCCGAAAACGGCGACCACAAACCTGCCTTCTTTCTCCTTTCTTACTCTTCTCCCCTTCAAAGCTGCTCCTCTCTCTTTCCCGTCCGCGCCGCGAATAAAACCGCCCTGGATCTTTCTTAAAATCGCAGCCTCCTCAAGGGTCGCCAATGCAATGACTGAATAGCCCCATCGCGAGATTGCGGGGCACTTTCGCCCTTTCACCAAGAGAAGAATGCATTATTGTATTGCGTCTGTCGGTGTCAGAGATTGTTTACTTTAAGACGCTGTTGTATCAAAATTTGTGTTGAAGTGGTGATTTTGTGTGATAGCCCATTGTTGCTCTGATAAACTCGGCTGAGGTATAACTATTATTTTCATGAAGACTTTTAATTGAATTATAATTTCTTATTGAGGGTGCATAGATCCACTAATATGGCACATTAACCAGTTTACCCCATATGCCATGGGTCGTGTTGGGTGTTCGGGACCCAACTGGCGCCAAATTTGTTAACAGCTTAAATGATTCTTATCGTAAATCCAATAATTCTGGCAATTAGTTTGGGGATTTTTTTTCGTTCCGTTTTCAATTTTATATCCACCCGATGAGTGTTGACTACAGCAACTGGTTTGACAATTTACAGATACCCCCTCAGTTTGCAATTGAACTGACATCACAATGAGCTTCGTATCAACGAATCCAACACGTACTGAGCCCTGGTTTAGAGTTACGAGAAGGTAAAAAGCCATCTACCAGTTGTTGGCCTACAACAGTGTTCGGGATGTGGAAACGCCGGCTCAATAACACTACCGAACTCTATAGGCCTGTCATTGGGCCATGTAATTTGAGATCAAAATTTGGGATCAAAAAGCAAAAATTTGGGAACGCTTGGCCGCCACAAGCTAGTTATCCCTGTGGTAACTTTTCTGACACCTCTTGGGTCAGTGTCTTTTACTTGCCCTTGTAAAGGGTCTTTTACTTGCTCTTGCAAAGGAACAAGATACAGCGGCTTAACGTCCCATGCGACGGACGTGACGGAGCCAGGGATGATGTCCCCTATGGCGCAGGCTGGATTCGAACCCGAGATTTTGTATTTGATTTTTCCGTCAGGGCCGACGCCATAGCAGGGATAGTACGGATGAGGCCATCTCAAGGCTGCTCATGTTTCTCACTTGGATGGGGTCATTTACTCGCTCTTGCAAAGAAACAAGGCACAAGGCACCACGGCTTACTGTCCAATGCGACGGACGTGAAGAGCCGGGAATGAAATCCCATGTGGCCCGGGCTGGATTCGAACCCGGGGCCTGCCGCTTGCTGAGCGGACCTGATAACCACTGGGCTATCAGGGGTCTGCCAACACGGGATCGGCCGCTTGTTACGGGATCGGCCGCTTGTTTTACGGACGTGATAATAGGGAGGTTCAGAAATAAAACGATAAACGTAAACTTTACGACAACGTTATTTCATACTACACATAATCATTAACCAGATTTTATATTGCATTTTCGGTACAAAAATAACGTTGTCGTTAACGTTTACGTTTTAATCGTTTGATTTCTAAACCTCCCTAATCACTCGGCTCTTTGAACGTAAGATGTCACGTGACATGATCGTTTATTAGGCCTCCTTTCGATCTGTCAGCGACCAGGTACGATATGTGAAATTGAAATGGTCTTGTCACATCATTACAAGATTCACCATGCAGTACGTCAAGGTTTTGCAAAATGCTTAAGGGTCGTCGGAGAGCGAATTCTTTCTCCGACGACTGAACGATCCAAGTGGTTCGGGCCTCCGACTAGCGGTCAGAGGGTCCCGGGTTCGAATCCCACTGGGCGTGAGACTTTGGGCAAGTCTCTTTGCCTCACTGGCCTCTCTCCACCCAGGTGTATAAATGGGTACACCGGTCGGAAATGCTCAGATTGTAGCGCTGGATGAGCAGCTCATCTGAGTTCTACTGGAAGGTTTCAGAATAGACTGGGGTTAAAGTGTAAAGTCGGATGACACCTCTACCATTGTTGATATCAGACTATAAACCCAAGCTTTAACTTTTAACTTTTAAAGAGAGTACAGTATTTCAAAAGTGTTGACAGCTGGGACAGCGTTGTTTTTTCTCTGAAATATTTAAAAATGATACATGTAATTTCTGTTTGAGGAAATGTTTAGTTGGATTCACACTCTACGAATTTTCCCCGTTTCTGTCATATCTATTCGTGTCCTTTTACACTGGCCATATAAATCCTGGCCTTACCAACACTCTCGATTCCCACGAAATAGCCTCAGCGTAACGACCATTTCTCACCCCTTGGTGACGAGACCAAATGTAACTTTTACGACCCCTAATTGCATGCCTGCTTAATGACTTGTCCGGTAAACTTCTGTCATCTTTAGCCGCCATGATCTAAGGGAGGAAAGGAAATGCCACGGTTTGAAGTTTTTACAGCTTATTTAAGCTAAATTTGGAATACGAATATTTGTTGGGTCTGACTTCATATGAACCACTTTTGAATTATGTTTACAGAGTCGGTTGATGAAGGGAACGAAATGCACAGTAATCCGTTGAAAACGGCCCCCTCAGACCCTAACAGACCCTAACTTAAAACAGCCAGTTTTATGTCAGGGCCTGACATAAAACAGAGACGTGCTGTCCCTTAGTGCTGGGGATTGGTGCCCAATGCGAGGGTCCGTGGGTTCGAATCTGGTAGGAAGCTATGTCTTTTACCTTAGAAACCCGTTTCTATTTCATGTTCTTAGTGTATCTCCTTTATATGTGACCCCTGCATAACATAAAACTGTTTGGGTTCGGAGATTGTTTGGACTACTCGCAGGGTACTGAGGGACGCCTCGTTTAACGTAGGTCATTGAACCATCTTTTTTGAAGGTGGGGATTTGACCAAGTGGTTAGGGCATGCTGCCCCTTAGTGCTGGCGATTGATGCCCAATGCGAGGGTCCTTGGGTTCGAATCCGGTAGGAAGCTACATGTATGTCTTTCACCTTAGAAACCCGTTTCTATTTCACATAAAACAGATTGATAGTTTTTGCCGATTTGGAAATTGTTTCCGCAGAATCGAAATCATATACGTTTAGATTGTGAAACCAGTTACGAGCATAAAATTAAAATGATTTTTGGGGCTGTCATGACAGCTACATATAAAACCAAATATGGAGAACAAAACGCCAAATATAAGGTAAAGTTTGGTATCATCATTGCGTGGCATACCTTAGTAGTTAACTGCCAACATCTTAGTTCTATTCGAATCTAACCGATGGTCGTACTTTTCACCCGCATCTTACCATTTCGAAAAAAAAGACAAAAATGTCAACCTGGCCATGTTATTAAGGGCGGAACATCAAAGGAATTTCTCATTAGCCGCTCCCTTTGAAGTTTCAGAAATCACATTTTTTCTGTCATGTAGTCATTGCGTAATGCACAAAAGCACTTTACCATCACATTTCCGTGAGTTTAGCATGTTAATTAAATCTTCTTCTTGCTGTGTGTACCGTGTTGGCTGTCACGCTGGCCAGAAAACAACTGTAAT
This sequence comes from Notospermus geniculatus, assembly GCA_002633025.1. Taxonomy (NCBI): domain Eukaryota; kingdom Metazoa; phylum Nemertea; class Pilidiophora; order Heteronemertea; family Lineidae; genus Notospermus; species Notospermus geniculatus. The sequence goes on from NMRB01003043.1 coordinate 61,580, forward strand.
TAAATTGGAGCGATTGTGATAGATAGCCTGTTTCCGATTTTGTGATACTGGTTGCTCGGGAGATAGTCTAAGCAAATGTAAAAGTTAACGCAAAATCCGGGGTAGTTCTCTAAATTTGACAAGTGCTTCGTTTGATTTCTTCATGTGAGACTTGATAAGGGACCGTCTCAAAAATATCTCAAAGCCAAACAGATAAATATCAAGAAGTCAACTTCCAGAATCTTGCAAATTTTCGACCCCAACCGGCGTCTTCCTCAGGCACTTTTCAGTTGGAAAGACCAGAAAAGACTGAGCTGAATCCTGAGACTGAGTCTTTTCTGGTCTCTCCATCTGAAAAGTGCCTGAGGAAGACCCCGGTTGGGGTCGAAAATTTGCAAGATTCTGAAGTTGGCTTCTTGATATTTATCATTTTGTGTGTCAATTTTTGTGCTTTCTCGTTCTTTGAAGCCAAACACGTGTAATTTTTGTTCACTGGGGGAAGGGGTGAATGACTTCATGGTCACCATTTCACTTCTTGAAAAAAAAATGGCTTCATGGAATTTCTAAAAAAATACAATCACATCTTTCTTCAAAATAGAGAAATAGGTTGTTTAGTCCCTTTCTTCTTACCGAACATCTTTAATAAAACTTGTGTAATACCACCCATGAGTGAAGCCAATTAGATGCCGAAATTTCACTTGTGAGGGGGGAAGGGGGTCAAGACAGAAGTGAAAAAATTACACTTCTTTGGTTTCAAGGTATTTTTGAGACGGTCCCTAAGATCACAACGAGGTTGAAAAAGTTTGTTGATACACGGAAGAAACGATAAAATGCAACGCGTTGGCGTGTGAACACCTTTTTATTTTATTAATATTGATGACACCTTTTTTGCAAACCTCATTCAAATATACTAATATATACGAACGAGTCATTGAATCGAATAATAACCAAAAATACTTCAATTATTATAAAAAGTGCTTCATACACAGGGGAATTTATTATGGACTTGATAATTGAAGTAGGCGCATAACTCAATTTTCAATTCGATGAGGTGGAATTTTTCGTCAGAATAACACGAAATAGTGCTTCTTTTATGCCTAGAATTGCATCAAAAAGGAGGTTCCTTTATTCCTACCGCATTTTCGTCTTCTTTTTCCCGTCTTATAAGTCGGAAGACATCCTTAATTGAATTGCCCCACCAATGATGGATAGGACTTCGTTTGCTGTACGGCATTTATTTCCGATTGTTTGAAAAAGTGAACACAGAAGCAGCTTGTCTTCGAGGAGAAGTTGTTTCGTGGATTAGGCGATGCCAGGAAGAGGAAATGCACACATGAGAAGAAAATTGGCAAAAAGAGCAAAATGGGAAGTAAGTTTGCGCTAAAAGGAGATAGCGCGAGCTTGGTCAGGGGTACTGATGTTGTGAACTTGGTAGTGGTGAAGAATTTGAAACAAACCGGGATGACCTTTCAAATGTTCTGTCAGTATTAAACTCGTGTCAGTTATTCAAAACTACACTGTTAGAAATTATTGTAATGATTTTACAGAAATTGCCTGCCTTTCTGTAAATTTACATATGGTATGATTTATGTTTTCCTGTATTGGTTGGACTCAATTGGACTGTCCAGAATGATGCTTTCTGAGAGAAGTATGAAAATATAATTTGGTCAGCCTCCAGTCAAGTCTCTGTTAACATTTCTTTAAGTCTGTAATTTTACAGATCCAGTCCCTGAGACTCTGCTGCAGGAATTTTCTGTAAAATCCTCTGTTAACAGTGTACTCCAAGGCTATCATTTTATACGTTCTTAATATTGGTAGATTAAGAAATACTCGTCATCTCATTTTGAGCTGGATATTCATTTCAAACGTTGCCAGCCATTTGATATGCAAGTCTTCACAAATTCATAAAACTTTATCTGAGCGTACACTGCTATTTCGTGAAGAACTGCTTTTAGACTTGAAATACAAAATATATCAATGATATTCTTTACTACTAAATCGACACTTTTTATGGAAATACATTCAAAATATCGAAATATAGGGCCTATCACTGAGTTTTCTTCGCAACAATGCAACTTATCGAATTCGCTCATTACAACATTACAACCGATGACTTACGAAATACACACAAGCTTCATGTAGGCCCGATCACATATGACACTAGACCATGGAATAAACTATGGCCAGTTTGGTCTACAAGGACCATGTGTTTTTTTCAAAATTATTAGAAAAGAGAGAAATAGAAATAGGTTACTTGGATTCCTTATCATGTGCACCCAGAGAAGAAAAATGTGAACAGAGGTAACCATGTTGTAAATCACGTGGTGTTAATTAGAATAATCAGTGTGTCTTAATTAGTGATTTATCAAACCCGGACAATGGGGTCCTGGGGCATCCTTTGTGTCGGCGTAAGGGCAGCAAAACAAATTTCAGAATTCTAAACATTTTCATCGGAGCATGAAGCAAATTTCTCCTCATACACGAAAATTGATCATGGCTCTCAATCATCCAAGGAAATGTTAACAATTCCATGATATTTCTATACTATTTCTCTTACAAGATCGAAAAGGTCGTGAACTTGGCTTGTAGATAACGGAAAATAGATACAGAGCAGCCAGGAACGCGGCGTCTGTGATGCCGGCATGATCAAAGGGAAAGCCACGACTGCATCGCTTTGAAGTCCACAGAGAAACTACGGGAAGATGTAGGGCTTTTCTCCCAGTATAGAACTTGACAGATCGAAGCAGAACTTAACTAATAGGTTACTTTATTCAGCCCCTTTTATAATTATTTTTCAATTTTAATATCCGAGTGCGTGTCTCCTGCGATTGGTCGGCAAGTAAAATTACCACAAACGAATAAATCAAGTTTTCTTGCATTTCGTCTCTCATTTTTCAAAAGTTGGCAAGACCAGCATTTCTTCTTTTTACTTTGTAGAATGAACGCTTATTAAAAATGGATGTAATGAGTTTACTAGCTGTTCCCTGAGGAAAGGATCGTTAAGGTAGAATCATATGAAGCTTGCTAAGTAGGTGGTAAATTTCTTATAGTTGTGAAGGAAAAAGTCGTTTGTTTCTGTTTTAAAACTTAAACACTAGTTTGATTTTGGAAGGGAGGGCCACCGGTTAAGTTACTAAAAGATGTTAAAAATCAAGTCAGTTGAGAACAGGTTGAGGGAATAGTAAGGACTGGTTTTCTAATTGTTCGTTGAAAACTTGAAGATACAAATGTACTTAATTTTCAAATGTAAAACCCTCCTTACTCGTGTGCAAAGAAATATTTTTTTCAAAGAAATGGACGCGGAAGGAAGGAAACATTTTCTTAACCTAGCCTTCCTAAAAAACGTACAGTTGCGCGCAAAATATTAAAACACTTGGCAAATCTTAAGAAACTGATGTTTTACTTGGTCCCAGAGACTGGATTTCACTTTCCTGCCACTGCAAAAGGTAAACGCAAAGGTACTGAGAATCCTTCACCTAGACATTTATCAGTCCAGTTTTTTTACCTTTTACTCTAATATTTAGTATGCCTCCCCCCCTTGGCAGCAGTCACAGCAGCGCATCTTTCTGGCATTGTGTCTATGTATTTTGTAAGAATTTCAACCCCAGTGTTATTCCACGCTCTAAGCTCATTCCAGAGAGTTTCCTTAGAGTTATTCAACATTTCCAAAATGCAGTATGTTCCCCAGAAATTGACAAAGGTATCACGCAGGTGTCTCTGGAACATTCATTACGCAATGGTGAGTATGGTTGAAGGCTCCATTATGAAAAAAAAACCGATGGTTTCATGGCTACATTGGGGTCATTTCATTGAAATTACTTTGTTTTCCAGTTCATGGCAAGTGTTCTAATATTTTTGCACACTACTGTATTTAAAACTACTGTCGTTAGGACATTTCCACCGTTCGGCCCCATCGGACGGCATAGTTCAAAGCTAGCCATGCAGTCTTTCCCTCCCTTGGACAATGTGACCACTGGCTCGTGTTTGTTCAGATGACCTCCATTTGATGTCATCCGAGTCACTAGGGGCGTGACTTCGTCTGCATGGATGACCCTGGATCAAGGCCAATGAGGCAATAAATGAAATCGTCCATGAATGATTACAGCTGTTACACGTATGTGCGACTGATGTTCATTTCTATATACCATGTATACATGTTAGGAGTACTAGGAAAACACTGGTTTAAGCAGGGCTAGCTGGCATTTTTGTCTTGATGGCATTGGGCTCTCTGGAAGGGGAACTAAATTTTTTCGGCCAGCATCTCCATGCAAACACGTTTTTTTTTCGGTGACGTTTGCACAACCTATAAGGGAGCAGTAAGAAATGAAAGCGGAAAATAAGAAGTGGGAAATTTTGGAATTTTTCAATTTCTCAAATCGGGAGAATTTTCTTCCCGTTTTGAGAAATATCGCCCGAAAAATCTGACAAAATGTCCTGTCACTTTAAGAAAATTTCTCAAAATCTGGGAAAAATTTGCTCCCAATTTGAGAAATTGAAAAATTTGCGCAAAATTCCAAAATTTCCCACTTCTTATTTTCCACTTTTGTTTCTTACTCCCTTGTATGCTAACTACGGCCGTGTTTAAGAAAGAAATCTACGAATCATTGTTTAGAAGTGGGAGATACCCATGCTATGAATTCGTGCCTGTACATATCACCTTTTCTCAAGTATTGTCAACTCTGAGCTGCTGACAATCTTATTATTACCGATATACTAAAGGATTTTTTCTATTTTATTAATCACGGAGCATTGGCCGTCAGTCAAGGCACAGGACATGATTCAGACACTACCCCTACCTAATCGCAATCCCAGAAACCCTACACAAGTCCCAAATCCATTCCTTAATAACATATCGCGGAAGCTATTCCCCAGTCGCTGTGGCACATCGCTCCGGAGTCAGTTATCTCTAGCGGTCCCTTTGATGAGGATTCAGTGCAATTTTCAGGGGAATCCAATGGTATCATCCTGGCAATTAAGCGCTGTCAATATTTCTAGCTTATAATCCTGGCTCATTGTTCGGCTTTAGGGAATGGAGTCGAGGGTTTAGGGAAAGATGGATGGGGTGTGAGGATCCAACCCCCCCCCCCCCCTTGGCAGCAGTCACAGCAGCGCATCTTTCTGGCATTGTGTCTATGTATTTTCTAAGAGTTTCAATCCCAGTGTTGTCCACGCTCTCAGAAGCTCGTTCCAGAGAGTTTCCTTAGAGTTATTAAACATTTCCAGAATGCAAGTGTGTTCCCAAGAAATTGACAAAGGTATCATGCAGGTGTCTCTGGAACATTTATTATGCAATATCAGTATGGTTGAAGGTTCCATTAATGAAAGAAACGATGGTTTCATGGCTACATTGGGGTCATTTCATTGAAATAATACTTCGTTTTCAAGTTCATGGCAAGTGTTCTAATATTTTTGCACACTACTGTATATCTGGCTCGTCGTTGGGTTGTCTTAACAATGTGTGATCACATGTGCAGCAGGAGACACGTGATTGAACAGATTATGTTTGACACATTGCTTGCCATCGATTTGCAAATAGTATCCCATTATTGCACATGTACACGGCAAGTAATCAATAAGGATGTCTTCGAAATACATACTGGACTGAGCATGCTAGAGAGTACTGTATCATCTGTATATGAAATGTACAGGAGAAGATGTGTTGTCTCTGAGAACGACTGAAATACTAGTAATTTTCGTTATGACTACGACATCAGTTAGTCTTGGTATAATCTAGGCTCTAGGACCAAATAAAACATCAGTTTCTTAAGATTTGCCAAGTGTTCTAATATTTTTGCACACTACTGTACGTACAGGAAAATCCTGGCCTAAAATGATTTAAAACGAAAAAGCCCCCCCCCCCCCGTTGGAAGCAGGTTTTGAAGGGATACAATTACTATGGTACTGTAGAGCAAAACGTTCGAAGCTTACAATATACTACATGTACACTGGAAATTAAACTCTGCTTCGTCTCTAACAAGGTTCGTCCAAATGACGAACCGTGGATTTGTCATTTCGACGAATTACATGTAGATACTCAGAGTTGGCTGATAAATGGAAAACGAACCTAAGTTCGTCATTTTGACGAAGCGGAGTTTTTCAGTTTAGCTGGAAACTAATTTGATTCTACATGTACTTCTACCCCTCTTGTTGCGACTGAGATAGCCAACTTGGCGATGAAAGATTATTCTCATTCATAAGATACTGAGTAAGCCAGAGTTTGTGAGATTGGGCCATTTAAAATGAAGGTACGCTTCAAATATACCAAAAAGAAAAATTCGATAACAGAAGGAGGAATTCATATTATCTTTTTCGTTTCTCCAAATATGATGTATAGTGTCCTCCAAGTCAGAGATTTCGTTGAAATTGAATCACATTGGGAGGGACTGATTTATGATATCCAAAAAGACTTCACTGACAGGTACCAATTTATAATTTCAATTTCATGCTTTTAACTATTAGTTCAGTCATGGTTGAGTATAATAGTGAGGTTTCGCAAATCTGACGAAACACGAAGTACGAAATTGGACTTCATTTCCATGACGTAATGTATTTCAGGAGATACATGTAAGTTGGTATCACAAATATCGCCTGCTGCAAGAGCGTCTTTTAGCGTATGACGTAAGACCGATAGAGTTGCGGTGTATTATAAACTTTGAAATTTATCTTTCGTTTCCACTTCGTAGCTACGAAGTAGTTAAAAATTCAAGATGCACCATAACTCTCTCGGTCTTACATGATAGGCTAAAAGACGCACTAGCAGCAGGGACATTTGTGGTACCAACCATCTCCAGATATACATTAGAAACCGGAAATGAAGTTGAATTTCGCATTTCGTACTTCGTGTTTCGTCAGATTTGCGAAACCTCACTATTGTTGCAAATATGGGAAAAACAGGTATGCAGGTCGAGACGAAGTATAAGAAACTTCTTATGAGACATATACACTGGTGGACAGAAATATTAGGACATTTTCAAATTTCTAAGACATTTTCCTCTACTTATGCCTTCCTTTTGTCTCTAACCACTAATTATTTTTCTTGTTAATCAGAACATTTCTGATTAATAAGAAAAATAAGTAATCGTTAGAGACAAAAGGAAATGAAGAGGAAAATGACTTAGAATTTTGAAAGTGTTCTAATATTTCTGTCCACCAGTGTACAACCGTAACGGCCGTAGCATATCCAGCATCTTTTTTGTTTAACAATGGGCGTCAATCCTATAATGCCATTTATAATAAAGCACAAAAGGTTCGTTATCATAATCAGGAGGTTTCCTGGCAAGAGGACATTATATTGTACAAACTATGATAAAACATGAATAATTCTTTAGGTAAATGGAAAGAATAAATCTGGCCTCATTTCCCGTTAGCTAATGGTGAATTTGGCAAGGACACCGGTCAGTTATTATGACAGGCTTGAAAAGGTTGCTGAAAAGAAGTAATTGACCAGAAACCTATTACTTTTCTTACGACGTGATTATCTTTTTTTGAGGAAGTGTGTGAATAGGTAATGACCCGACCTTGCCAGAGGAAATGATCCAAGGAAGGGATAGTCGATATATCTTGTGTCCTTGGCCGTTCTTCTTTTATTAATTACCCCTCCCCTCCCCTCTTTCCTGCATCTTATCCCAATAAAATAGGTTAATACAGTTATGAAATTTACATATGATGTAGAAGCAAGTTTTTAGTTCGTTTGAGTTAGTCCATACCGTTGTTTCGGTAATTGCGCTGGTTTGACAAAAATAACTTCAAAAGATAAGATTATTTATTGATGAAAAGTGGTTTCATCGGCTCTGAGCAATCGTACATTTAAATAACCAGTAATCGGACAAAAATATGATGGTAAAACAAAGTCGTATCCAAATCTTGCAAATTTTCGACCCCAACCGGGGTCTTCCTCAGGCACTTTCTAGTAGAGATTACAAAAAAGACTGAGCTGGATCCCAAACGTAGATCTAAAGTATCCTGGACGAAAAATATGCAATACAAATTTATAAAGCATGAAAAATATGAACCTACACATTGAAAAAAGGGAAGAAACATAGTATTTTCATAGGAAAACTTGTTGTCTTTTTAGATTTGATAGATTCTATCCACCCTTTTCAGACGAGTCACAAAAGTCATTTTATATATGAAGCGATTGCTGAAGGGAAGATGGGTTTTTTTCTGGCCTTTCTTCGGTTGTTCTGACGAATTTACGGTAAAAAATTGAAACCTGCAATCTTCATGAGATTGTTGTTCTCATGGCTCAGCCACTTACACGACCATTTGGAACAAAAACATGTACTTCACTTTCTCTGCGTGACTTGAAACAGAGTCACACTCCCTCGAACATCATTCTTTTCCTTCGAAAAAAAAACAAACACCCAAGAAGAAACTTGTTTTCAAAGTTGTAATTATTTTTGTTGCCTAGGGATTTTCGCCTCTCAAGAAGACCTACCACCCTTCCATTAACGCGGAGAAAAAAAAGTTCCTTACAAGGAAAGTTAATTCGTTTCTATTGATTTCTTGCAAGTGTTTTGTAGAGAATGTTCACGCCGCTATCAGCCTGGGACAGAGTAGTCGCCACGTCGGATGTGACTATCTTTGATTGGTTTGTATGACTTAGTACAACCCTTCGCCAGTGTTTCGACGGCTCAGGCCACGAGCATTAAAATCCTTGATTCTGCACATTCTTTCTTTACAACCAATTCTTTTGTCTTTACGATGCTGATACTTTCGATGGATACAATCATTTTTAACATCAGAACGTCCTCGAATCATTACTTGCCTCTCCAACTTGGATGCAACTTTAACAATGATTTTCTTTCTATTGACAGAAGGGGAATTTGTTATACATGTAGATGATGAAATAGAGAGAACAGAACAGAAAGTTGAAACATGTTCCCTGGGCCAAATTCATGAAACCTTGCTAGGCTTGGTTACTTACTAAATCACCCAGTTTGTACAGGCCAATGTACACCACTTAGACTAGCAACCAACTAAGCTAGCAAGGTTTCATGAATATGGGCCCTGGTTTACATAACATGCTATGTTTTTCTTTTTTCCGAACTTTTGAAAATCCAGGCAGTGCCAGGGTGCAAATTTCCCGCGAATGACATAGGTCTTGACTACTAGTATTCAGTCATCAACTCATCACTAAAAATTGTTTCCTTGTATTACTGGAACATCACTAAAAAAATGTTTCCTTCTATTACTGGAACATCACTAAAATTGTTTCCTTCTATAACTGGAACATCACTAAAATTGTTTCCTTCTGTAAATGGAACATCACTAAAATTGTTTCCTTCTATTACTGGAACATCACTAAAAATTGTTTCCTTCTATTACTGGAACATCACAATCTTTGTGGTGTAAACACAATGAAGAAACATCACTGCTTTAAACTTGAACCTTCTTGCATGGTTCCCCAGATTTGATCCCTTCCTAGCAATCAAACTTCTCTACCACGTCTACCACAAGAGATAATCGCTTCTCTCAACGAGAAACAAAGAATTAGCTTCCATTTGTACTGTCTGTACGTTAATAAATCCTAGGAGCCATCAGTTTATTCTTCTTTACGGGGGATCGCTCATTCTCCTATTAACTTACCATGTAAATGACTCGAAACAATGGAACCACCATGATATTATGCAAACGATTTTTCAGACAACATCGAACATGGACATTTATGTTTCGGTCTTTTTCAAGACGGTTTTGGCCTTGTAACATATAATCTAGACAAGGGAACTCTTAGTCGATGGCCAATATTTTTGAAACAATTCGTTCGGGAGAATGGGGAACCGGAGGAACTAACGTCACGACGTGGCACTGGCACTGCGAGCGGCGACCGAAGTCTCTTTTTTCTAACGTTATTTCCATTTATTTTTGGCGTGAAAACAAACTTTTTGTTTCGGTCGCCTGGCATTAAAATTTACATCGTCTTGTAGCAGATGAAAATTTCTGCATTTTTCGGTGCTTTTTTCCTTAAAATGAAAAGATATGATGGCGATAATGGCGACGTCTTTATCTCATATTCCTGTAGAAAATGTATAGCTGATTTTTTTCATGACGCAACGTCAACACCTAAAACAACGTCAATGACGTCGTTTTGGTACAACCGCTCGCAGCGCCGACCTGTCGGGATAAACCGCAGGGCGGGTTCCCCATTCTTTCGAGAGGATTCCCTGAGGATATAACGCCATCACGCCAAAAACATATCCAAGATGCATTTGTCACCACTCATCCCATGGTTCAGCATTACTCAGAGGCTTTCTAGATACACTGAGTAATATTTTTTATCGTTATTGATGACATGGCCATCGAATTTACAGCGATGAAGAAACACTGTTGCTGTATTTTTAAATTCACGATGAAGTCATTTTAGTTTTTATTTCAGATAATGGTAATGTTCATAAAAACAAAAGGGCTGCAGTTTCTGATAGGGGTCATTCAAGTATTACATACGCAAAATTTTGGAAATTTTTGACCCCCCCTCCCCGTACGCAGGGGGTCTTCACAGAGGTGTATGCCATGCATGGCATACACCTCTATGAAGTCCCACCCCTGTACGGCATACGCAAAAAGTGTGAAATGACAATGCGTATACAGGGCTCCAGCTACCATTAGCGCGTACAGCAGCAATTTGCTACATTTCTTTTTTCTAAATTAGCTCCTAAAAATGTCATTTGCTACAATTTTCGTAAAAATCACAATGAGAATTCACTTTGTAGTCTTAACAAGATAACATTTTGGCTCCCATTAATTTATAAAAGGTGCGTATGCAAAATTGCATACACACAGCAGAAGACCACCCTCCACCGCTCTCCATACGCATGGCTGACAACCCCCTCTCCCCTAACTGCGTATGTAATACATGTACTTGAATGACCCCATATTGCCCCATCTTGTTTCCGGAGCTACGAATATCTATCATTTTTTGATTCCTAGCTTTGGTTGAAAAGTAAAAACGTAGACATCTTTTTTCTAAACATAAAACGTGCTCTTTTCTATTCATGCCATCCCCTCCCTCAACCTCTACGTGGTCAATGATTTATGAACACTGGATTTTATTAAAGAAACTTCCCGCTTTACAACTTCAATATCATTAAATTCCACATTTCCATGGCGAAAACCCAAGACGAAATCACGTACCCAAAGGTTAATAAGCCTTTCTAATTCTACGACCTTGAAGTTGATGACCAGCAAAAGAAATCAGTTTCAACTGAAACTTATTCTCCTCGCTAATTAAAACGTATCCTGATCAGACTCCCTAACCATGGCAACTCATCAATAGCTGTCTGCCTTGAATAGCAAAATATATAGATGGATGTCCCTGGAATTGGGTGTAAATCCCTGCGAGGAAGGGAAGGGGGTGATAGGAAGGCTGCGCAAGGGTTCACATTCCGGGAGCGTGATCTCATGCTAATCATGTGGCTTAGTACATGGGACACTCCATGCATGATAGCAATGATACTTAACACTATAGGCGAGGCGTCTGGAGATTATCAGTGATGTCATGCATGTGACAATTTCAGAAAAGGAATCAAGCATGTCAAGGGAGATGACTAGGCCCTGCCCTCATCAGTTGACTGTAGACCTATTTCCTCCCGCACTCATGACGCCTGTAGGCCTATAGGGAGATGACTAGGCCATGCCCTCCTCAGTTGACTGCAGACCTATTTCCTCCCGCACTCATGATGCCTGTAGGCCTATAGGGAGATGATAGGCCCTGCCCTCCTCAGATGACTGTAGACCTATTTCCTCCCGCACTCATGACGCCTGTGGGCCTATACCCTACACTTAGTGGACATTTTCATTTTATATTAAAATTGTTCTACTTCGACATGACTTGCTCAGGAAAAGAGGGTCATTGGGCATTTACGTTGACCACATAGAATTTATATTGTATGTAGGCCTATGTATCTTTTGGAAGCTTTATAACCCTTTTGGATCTGAAGCTTATACTATGGTGTGGAGTCCACGACAGGCAACTGTCCACCTGTGTGGAGTCTTTTACTTGCCCTGGCATACACACTCAGGTACAAGGGACCACGGATATCAGTCTCATCCGACTAACCCTACTTGGTTCACAACTTTTTTTTCACAGCTTTTCCTATACATGTCTTGGCCGGGGATCGAACCCACGCACTGACCCTGTAGCATTGAAAGTCAAGCCTGTTAGACCACGCGACCACCAGGCCAAGAAGCATCGTACGTCATTTTGTAGTTAGCTGACATTTTGACAGAGGTCAGCACCAACACGATTAAGTTGTCATTCTCATCACGAATACAGCCCCGTCGCATGAGTGTCAATAAATTTCCAAAGAGATTAAAACTTCAAATTCTGCATCGGAATTGTGGGCTTGGTATGGTTGGTGGTTTGAATCGATCAGATCTCGTATACTCTCGGGAATACGAGACTCAACGAGATCGTATCAAAATGGCGGCCATTTTTGCGCAACTTTCAACTACTTGATCCATCTCACTAAATTAACGCATGCCATCTTGTGTGAGCTATTTCAGCGTCAAAGGATGGAATGGACGATCGACTAGGCTGTCATCCCCGAACAAAAGCGACTGATAAATTGATGTAACTTGTGTTAAACGCAACGTAAAGATAAACAAGAAAGTCATAAACGAANACATCACTGATCTTCCAATGAAGCATTTGTCGCAAACGACTCAACAAAAACTAAAAAAACTAAAAACATGTTCAGTCGCTGCTGTGGTCGCAAGGCAGGTGTGAACGGAATCCAAGTCCCCCTGGAATAAACGTCCGGTCTTATTGTTCAGCGAGGGATTAGAATATATAGTTAGCGAGACCATGACCATTCGAATATAACCTTACAATAGCGGGCTATTGTTTGGCGGATCTGCATTCCTTGGACGCTGATTCCTGTCACACCTGTCGCCTAGAAAGAAGCTCGAAAAATCGCCTCTGTGCGTCATGCTGCCCGCAAGCCCCAGTCACATATCCGCTCCGGCGCCCGTACGGCGAGTAAAAACCAATTTCTACGGTGCCCAGTTTGATCCAGTCTAATTTCCGCTTTATTGAGGCGATATTTGGCATAACTCATCTTAGATCCGTGTTTCAGTCTCTAAAATCCACGGCAAGCCGCTGGGTGGGGAAAATCGTACGGGGCCGGTGGATTTGTCCATTCCGGATTTATCCATTCCGGGGCCCGTACGGTGAGAAAAACAGACATTTTGGCCAATTTCTACGGTGCCCAGTTTGATCCAGTCTAATTTCCACTTATCCATTGAGGCGATTTCAGCATAATTCATCTTAGATCCGAGTTTCAGTCTCTAAAATCCACGGCAAGCCGCTGGGTGGGGAAAATCGTAAACGGGGCCAGGAGGATTTGTGACCTAGGCTTTACTCACAAAGCTCTCCTATCTTTATACAGTGCGTAAACTATTGTCCTATTGTTCACTGTCAAGCTGACAAAGTGTTTACGTACCCTTAAAGTTACGTCTTGACTACCAAGGGTTGTGACATCGCTCCGCCCTTCGACTACGCTCACACAAACCCTTGACGAACTTCGCTGTGGTAAGCGGTTTCCAACCGGATGTTCCTGTTTGTGGACTGACTCCCGCTGTTAGTTTTCGTTTTTCATCATAGATCGTTAACATTTGCAATAAACCTGAACATTTTTAAATACCACGTCAGTTTTTCTGTACACCTAACTTCTCTGATTTAGGAAACTGGTGTTATTTTTGTTCAACAGCATAGTTCATGCGAGTAGTGGGTAAATCGCAATTGATAGAATGGCTGACCATCCTCGCTCCTAATACTTTCCAACCACAAAATATACAGCGGTTGGTTGAATTGGCTTGTTGCCAACCTGGGAGCGAGGTTGGCTAACAAGTGTTCTGATTGGTGCACCACAACTCGAGGTGTGAGAGAAACAGAAATCCTGGCGAAATTCTCCATGGGTTTGTGCGTACGAAGTATGAGGTAGTACAGACACATGGTAGGCCGTGATGTTAAAGTTACGGAGGCTTTGTGAATACGGTCCCTTGATTCGACACCTGATGAGACGCCACCTTCACGGAGGGCGGACTCTCCTACACACTAACGATTTTCCCAGAGCACTTTAGTTTTTTCCGTGACGGCTCCTACATGTATCGGTGCGCCAAATTAGTAAGCTTGCCACAGTTAACGCTCAGCTCGGGACGATTTAAAAAATTGTCCCTTTTTTACATACAACAGCATAAGCAAACTGTACTTTCCTTCTGATACTTTTAATGAAATTCGTCACTTTTTCCAGAAATTTGTTTTTATGAATGACATTTGATTTTATAGCTGTCCGGAGAATGCCATTAAATATGTTGTCACCGTCACACAGAAAATTGGTACGAGCGTACCCCTGAGATTCCTTCTCTCAACATCCCTCCACCCTGTAGTCTCACACCTTCGTCTTTAGCCATCCTAATTCTGATACATGTACATGTACATGTATATTTATTCAGTATCTCCAGCCCCCACGTGCCCAGGGAAACAGTTTCGATGCAATGAGGGCACGTGTATCGACTATGCCTTGGTCTGCAACAAGCATTCCGAATGCCCGGACCAATCGGACGAGTCACACTGCCGTGAGTTGTGTTATTGTTATTTCCTGTAGGCCTACTGTATGACCCGGTCACCTCCGCATCATATATATATATCGAGTGGGCCGAAAAAGTGATTAAGTAATTTTCAACAAATTAAACACTTTACAATGGGGGGGGGGGGCATTTTAGACATGCAATTACAAGGATATTAACAATCTTTGTCAAATCAGTTTTGGCATGATGAAAAATCAAAACTCATATCGAAAATTTGATGCCGTAGGCCTACTGAAATAGATATCGGGAGGTGCCAAAAATTTGAACTTCATACATGTATTTCATACATGCAGTTCATATGTATTTCAATGGTCATCCAATAGAATTTGTGAAAATTTCTCCAGAATGGAAAATATGATTTTTTTGTACATGGTACGGATTTCGGTGTTTGTGCTTAAAGCCAGGGTCAACATGCTAGAGAAAGAGAAAGTATCTGTGACCAAAAAAGTGAAATTGAACCGGTATAGGTGCAGTGCTACATGTAGCGGACACTCGCAATCTTCGGACCCTATTTTCCATGTAGCAGATCAGCCGTTTAAGCCAAGGGGCTGAAATTTGTACCATAAACACAGGAAGTCCTACTTTTTATGGTCCCCACCTGTGGTGTGGGGACCATATTGAGATCACTCAGGTTCTTCGGTTTCTTCTTTCTTTCTTCTTCTGATGAAATCATGTAAATATACCAGTTAGAAATCTATAACGGTTAGGGAAAAAATCCACTGGCGGCCCACCGATGTAGCGAGTTTATGGTCAGAGTGCTGACCACTCAGCAATCAAGGAAAGTTATTTTCAATACATTAACACTATGAAAGCTGGGATCGTGATGTTTCAGACATGCAAGGATGAATGATACGCATATTATGTAATTGTAAAAGGTTTAGCCCTACGTCGATGACATGAGAACGATAATCTAAATTTCGAGTAAAAAAAATCTTATGCCGGACTGACATAAATCTCGAGCGTGGCACAAAAATACCAAATGGAACGCATTTTAAGGAAGTGAATCTATAGTATAATTGACAGTGGCACTTTAAGTTCGACCGCTAACTCCTCCGTGATTTCTGATCGAAATGGCACCATTTTCACAGGGAATGTTGAGAATGACAAGGGGTGGTCCTTCGGTGGGTGCCATTGTATTTTTTACCCCTTATGCCGCCCTCTGGCCTCATGCATCATGTGAGTGTGTGCTTGCCATGGGTATCATGCTAGTAGAGGGTTAATGGTTGGGTAACAGTGAGGGTCATTTGGGTTAGGGTCAGGGTTATTGTTGGAAGTAGTGTTTGGATAGGATTAAGATTAGGATTAGGATTAGCTTTTGCTATGCATGTACATGTATAGGTGAGGGGGAAAAGTTGGTCGTAATGGATACATCGGTTAGGAAAAAAATTGCGTGCCGCATGGCGCAGCGGGAAAAATAAAATGTAACTGACTTCTGTTTTATGCATTTTGTTACGGGTGAATACATCACTTCTCGTCATTCTGCAGCTAATCAAAAAACGTTGATGTACAGTAGGCTCGCGTATACCCCACCGTCAAAGTCAGCACCGATTCTGAAATTTTCTAAGTCCAGAAGAGATGTCGATTTTTACCCAGACAATACGGCCTGGTATGATCGACGATTTGACAAGGGTAGTTATAAAGGCGGTGACAGACTGGTCCGTATACGGTCCGTATACAGCATGATTTCTTTTGTTGTAGGCGCACCCACGTGCATAGAGGTGTGAAAGAACAATACAAAACGCATCGCTTTCGGACCGTATACGGACCAGTCTGTCACCACCTTAAGGCTTAGCGCACATGTCCGACAAAACTCGATCCGTTAGGGGTGTTTTTAAAGTCGACTGACCCAACGCTGTCGACTCGTCATTCAGCCAGGACAGTCGATTTTAACAGACACCCCTAACGCATTGAGATTTGTCGGACATGTGCGCTAAGCTTAAGAGTAGCACGCATATTACGAGAAATGACCAATCGTCCGTGCAAAGCCCCCCCCCCCCGACCATGAAAACGATCTGGTCACTTCTGGTCACTTCTCTTCTGTGTATCTTTAAGATGAAGTGTGAAAACTCTTTACACTTTTTTGTTATGCAAATCTGTTCAGAGGGCTTGGGCTATTTACCTTGTTGAAGCCCCCGTCACTTATCCTCTCGTNCTCAACTGATTTGATAACAAAAGAGCGGCCTAACTAACAAGCACGGAAGTAGTAGGGATCGTTTTAAGGTTGATGTACCGTTGTCCACTGTTTACATAAGGACCGTTTAGACGACAAGCCGAAAACACATTCAGATTCAATCCGATTGGATCCGATCGACCCGCATGGGGCCCCATTTGCGTTAGACGAGATTTGAATGTGGTCCGATGCGGTCCAATGTGGATTCGGGACCATTTTACATCCACATTGGACCGCACTGGGTGGCGTTTACACGCAAGAGTTTGAACCACAATGGGCCGATTTAATAAACGATAGTTAACCATTGGTTATGCTTAGTCAATGGTTAACCAGTGGTTTAGGAATGGTGAATTTTATAAACAGTAGTCAGCCAGTGGCTTTCTTAACCGACGGTTTGTTAGACATCGGTCGATTTCATCAAACGACGTTCAACCAAGCCATTGGCTAACCAATGCTCAATATTTGAGGTTGACAAAAGATCAGTTAACCCTGTTCGGAGGCAGGGTTAGCCAATGGTTTCTGGTGGAGCGCTGCCTGTTCATAGTTCTGTCGGAGCCTATTCAGCTTCATTTGCTGTCTGAAGGTTGACGAGTGAAAGAACTTGTGCAGAT